>BMAV01006813.1:0-155336 GCA_019973955.1 Trichonephila inaurata madagascariensis
ATCGGTAAAAAATTTTTTCATTCATGACAAAGTTTTTAATAGTGTTTTGTTTGTTTTCATATGTTTTTTAATTTTGATTCAAAAGAACTCTCGAGATTTGTTAATGTACTCACCATGAAGCGTTTCGAAATGTCTTTTAAGTTTATTAGGTTTCATACTGTCTGCTGCCAATATTTTTGAGCAAATAACACACAGGGGCTTTTCTTCTCCATTTACTTCAGTAATGGTAAATCCAAAATTCAAGTATTCTTGAGAATATTTCCTTGATTTAATTTTCGGAACTATGCTCGTCTGTGCACTTGTTGATGCTTTATTATCGTCGAATGTTCGCTTACGGCTTAAAAATTTATCTATGATTTTGTTTCAATATTCTGCAGTAAATACTTAATACCGTGAATTGCAACTAAAGAGCAAATTATAAAATGTACATTCAGTATAGATTTGGTAGCTATAGAAGCAACGAATCGACCAAGACTGATTGGAATTGTACGAGGTACAGCATTATTACATGTTTTGCGCAGACGTCCGATAGTTTGGCCAGACTCGCACAGACGCTCGTGAGAATGACAGATGTGATGTATATGATAGAGCACAACATAAAGTAGACTATTTTTCAATTTCTACTATAAGTTCACTCTCTCATATATATCTTGTTCAAATTTTCAATCGTTGATAAAATACTTTTTATTCATTCATTCAAGTTCAAATACATTTATTTATTTATTTTTTTTAATTTCTGAGAATGTGTGTGGTTACTTCTTTACTATACTATTTTCTAGCACTAATTAAATTTAATTAATGAATAAATAGTAACAAAAAAAATAGTCCAATGCCATGTATAGAAAGGAAAATGAAAAATTGCAAGGAAAATTGCTTTCTATTTTGAAGCTTAACATTGTGATTTTTTCATATGTATTACATACTTGTATTAATTGTAACTATTTAATAAAAAGTAACTAAAATAAATTTTTTTTTGGCCTAAGTATAGGAATTGACTTAAAAAATTTATTTTTTATATTTTTGTTCTAATGACATTTGTACTTTTAGAAATGGATGATGAGGAAATAAATCTTTAATTAAATATCATTTGCAATCTGTTCCTTATTTAAAATTAGAAAAGGAAAAATAACATAACATTATAACTATTATTTAAAAGTAATTTGCTTAAAATATATATTACTTAAAAATAACGTATACAAAAATTTTAAAACTCAAAGTGCATTATTATTGCATTCGATACATTATTATTTGGGGGGCGATGAAAATTATGATTGAAAATTGGGTCGCCAGTAGTGAAAGTTTGAGAAGCACTGTTTTACTTCTTAAAATAATATCTAAGCGAAGATTTTCAAAAAATTCTTCAGTTACATAATTTACAGGTTTTAATAATAAAAAGTGTATATCTTCAAAAAAGATTATTTCAAGGAAACTATTTAAAAAATTGTCGCCATCCTCTCTAAGCATTGAGATAATTTCTGACGTAGAATTCAGTCGCCGTCTTGTAGAATCAAGATCAGACAAGCTGAGACAAGTTAAATTGTAACCCGTTCCCGCTGATTACGAGTATACTACGTCACGTTTTTCTGAATAATCAATTTACTTTGTATCTTTACAGTGTATATGTAATCATTATATTGAATTAAAATTTACAAATTATTAAAATAATATAAATGAAATATTTTTAAATTTTTTTTTTAACTAAGAAAATGATTTTTAAAATATGCATCTGCTCGCCTGCAAAATTCAATTCATTGATTACAAGCATAAGTTTTCTTCAGGTCGAATGCCTTCATAGGACAATGGTTGCGCAACTGAAAAACTATTGTCCTATGGAGACATTCTGGGGCTGTGAGTTTGAATCTGGATTTATTATTGTTATTTACTTCAATCATTTTAAAATCTATAACTAGTGTATAGTTTAATCAATAGGTGGCGCCATGAGCACTTTTAACATTCCTATACTTCAATTTTTTTTGCACATTTTTTAATAAAAACAACTCAATTCAGCAGGAGGAAAACAACTCAACTCCCCCATCAACTAGAAAACCAAAAGCATACCAGGAGAAAAACAACTCAACACAACAGGAGGGAAACAACTCAACTCAACAGCAGGAGGAAAACAACTCAATTCAGCAGCAGGAGGAAAAACAACTCAATTCTGCAAAGGAGGAAAGTAACTCAACTCTGCGCCGCCTCCACTTCAATTTTTTGCACATTTTTTTTAAAAAAAACAACTCATCTCAGCAACAGGAGAAAACAACTCAATTCAGCAGGAGGAGGAAAACAACTCAACTCCCCTTAACTCGAAACCCAAAAACATACCAGGGGAAACAACTCAACTCAATTCAGCAGGAGGAGAAAAACAACTCATCTCCCCCTCAACTCTAAAACCAAAACCATAACAGGAGGGAAACAACTCAACAGCAGGAGGGAAACAACTCAACCCAGCAACAGGAGAAAAGTAACAACTCTACGCCACCTGCGCCGCCTTTACAGCAGAATCGGCTTTTCTTATCTACTTACATGCACAGACGCAGGAAGTTTATTAGTCGCTATGCAATCGCATTCGTTTGAATGTTACTTAGGCTTCTGGCATCCGGTACTGTGGGAAGTCAATGATGCTCAAAATTATTTACAAACAGAGGGATTATAAATATCCATCAATGGGCTCAAAAAATACGTACTTTACAGACGTATTAGAAGTAAAACGAGAGGAATTTGTGGATGACTCTTTAATATATGCTAAAAGTTTATGTGAGGAGCTTGAAATTTCTTTTGAACTCCCAAGACGAATTATGAGGAAGCATATATTTGGCGACGGAAGTAAAGATGTTCAGTTATCGTACGAAGATGACTTGAGGCAAGCCATGTTTTCTTCAATAGACAGAGTATCTGCTGAAATTCGAGAAAGATTCCAACAGTTACAGAATTTAGCGCAAAAATATGCTTTTTTAAGGCCTGGAGTTATTTTGAACATGGACGAACTTAACTTAGATCAGTGATGGCGAACCTATGACCTGTGGGTCAGACACTGACCCAAGCAAGTTTTTTAACTGACCTACGATTGCTAAGCAGCCACTTGTTTGCTTACGCGGGTTTATTTAGATTTTCTAATTTTGTTGATTATTTATATTCTATTTGTATTTTTTCAAGCACTGCATTGACACGAAATCAATTTAAATGCTCTCTGTCAACCAGGGCCGGCCCTAGCAATTTTGCGCCCCGGACAAAAATGGAAAATACCGCCCCTCTCTCTCTAAAGCAAAAAATTATAATTTAAAAAGGAAAAACTTTCTCATAGATAAAATTTATAAAACTTGAATAACGAACAAAAAGCAGCATAACTATATATATAATTTTAAGTCTTAAAAAATACAAAATAATTCCAAATTCAGGACATAATCCTCTGTTATTATTTCAAACGAGTAAAATGTAAGAGAAGGAGTCGCCCATTCCAGCTGGCCAATTTCTTCGAAATAAAGTTAACTGATGATAGGTATTACAAATGTTTTTATTTCAACATATATTAACTACACCCAAAACTAAAACAAAACATTTTCTGTGGCTCTCCACCAAAAACTTATTACCCCTGTCCCCTTTTGGGTAGCTGATATCAAACACCGTAAGGGTGTAAGGAATGTACATTGGGACCCCATTAATGGATGAGGAGAAAGATACAAGTGAAGGATGAGTAAAAATATCAAATTTCATTATTTAAGATATATTCCTGTCTCGAACTCTTCAGGTTTTTAAAAAAAAAAACTGACTTAAACATAGTAAAAATAAGAAATAAAATCCAAATTCATCCCCGATAATATTACAAAAAATTTTCAAATTTTCTGTAACAACAAATATATATATTTCAAATTCGATCCAAATGCCACCCTTAAAATTTGCCGCCTCAGGTAGGCGTCCGGTTTGTCCGGCCCTGCTGTAACCTTCAGTTTGATCATTACAGTTCCAAAGTGACGAAAATGACAACAAATGTATATGAAAGTATGTAGTATTTGAAATAAAGCAAAAAAGTTGGCAAAATATAATTTTAAATGTAAAATTTTTATCACATTTTGTTTGTTAAAAAAAAATCAAAACCAAAGCAAATCCATATATACCTTTCTTCGGATAAAATGCATTTTTGAAGGATATGTTCAGTTATGTTTGTAGAAAGAAATTTGTGTACTTTATCGTCCCTTTTGTTTCACCTTGTGAGGCGCCAATAGAACGATATGCGCATGTCTGTTATTCTCAATACAGGGGAACGTCATTTATCAGAATCAATTGGGACCGGACACCGTTCGGATACGCTATTGTTCGGATAACCGAAAATCGAATGCGATCCCTGCAAATTAATAAAATTCATCTAAGCCAGCCAGTTGTATTCTAAAGGTGCAAATGAGTCCAACGTGAGGATCAATAATTCTGCATTTTCTCTAAATTTGCCAAAACTTCAATTCCCTAATTTTAGGGGCGTTTCCCAGCACTTATCTTGAATTTATCAAATTTGCAATTGATGCTAATGAGTCATTGAATGTGGATAAATTTATTTATTTAAAATCTTTTTTATCTGATGGGTTCTTTTGTTTCCGGTTTTGCCCTTACCGAGTATAATTATAAATCTGTTTAAATCTTTTGAAGGACAGATATGGTAGTAGGACCATTTAATTAGTTGTTTCATGAATAAACTTTTAGAGACTGAACCAGTTAAATCCTCCTTTAATCTGAAAGGGTTAAGAAAATTGTATGATGACAGTGAAATAAATATAAGAAATTTAGACTCCATGGGAATTGCATCGGGAAATTACGGACATCTATTAAAAATTTTGCCCCAAAAAATTCTTTTTTCTTTTTCCCCATTTTAAAAAAATATGAACTTTTGCTTCTAATGATGCAAAAAATCATTCAGTGCAGTGTAAAGTTTTTTTAATAATTTTTGAAAATTTTTACCGTCAGAGTCCACCTGCCACGCCCACCAATGTAAACAAATTTTTTTTTCTCATTGTAAGCCCCAATTTCACTTTTTTTTTTTCATTTTATTTAAAATACTTTGAACGGCAACGTCTGTAGAAGAAATGAAGTGAAGCAAATGTTGTTTACTATTTGAAAGGGCTGTTTGCGCGAACTTTGAAAGTATTTAAGTATTTTTTCTGCTAGCTCATTTACTAATATTTTAAAATTTGAAATATTTTCCGGGTATTTTTTTAAACTTTTTATTCACAACTGCCGTTTAAAAAGGGAATTTTTTAAGAAAACAACGTTTTTTGCACTACAGTCGAAGGTAAATGAACAATTAGAATGTTTCTGTTTCATTAACAATTAGAATTTTTGCTTCACCCAAGAGGCTAAAATCCTGTATGGACTACAGAAATTTTTTTTGAAAAAAATAAATTTAAAATAAATTTATAAATAATTTTTATTTTTGAAGCTATAAAAATATCTTTGTAGTAAAAAAAAAAAATAATAGCATTTCAATTTTTTTAAAAAAAAAGTTCAAGGTTGGCCACAAATTTGTAAACTTGTGGATTCAGCCAACTTTTCCCAAAAACCCGATATATATGGTTTCTTTAAATGGAAAAAGTCGGATTATGAAAATACCAGAGGCTTTTAATGTAATGAGATGTATTGGGAAAAAGTAAGTCTTCTGCTAAAGTTTTGTGTGGAGTTATGAAATTTTCCAACTCCCCAAAGATTTAATAAAAAATGGGGGTTTGATACGCTTGAGACTATGGCTAGGAGACAAATTCAGCTAAAAAACCAAAGATGTCAACGGTTCGATATACCATTGCTAGTGGTCTTGGCGCGGGCATCCCCTTTAATGGTGCTGTCATTAACAAGTGTTTATACCGGGAAAGTGCTTGATGTTTTTTTATGTTTTGTAAATGCCCCAACAAAAAACATAATGAGAACTGTGGCTAATCATTTTGGAAAAGTGGAAGTATGGAAATTTCAGGGGGCCATCAAACCCACGGGCCTGAAAGTTTCATGGTTTGGAAACCCCAAAATTTTTTTTGGGGATGGTTACCCAGGATATAAAAACAGTTTAAAAAGGGGTGCAGCCCATGGAGACGGTATTGAAAAACTGGAATGTTGGCTTTTCAGAAACGGATGGGGACTCTACTCGACTTTAAAACTAAAAAAAGGCAAAAAATTAAGTGACAAAAACATTGGATGAAGGGAGACTTACAGCCTAAAAATTTATAAACCAGGTTATTATGGATTGGCTATCGAAAAACCGATAATATTAATTCAATGAAGCGGCCATTTGGGCTAATATTTTCATAAAGCATCTACAGATGCATATCCACAAAAGGTTTGGGCCCAACAAAAAAGATACATGGTGTGAATATAACCAACAATTACAACGAAGTATTAAACACCAGAACACTTTTCCATCAGGGGTGTACAATTGTATCAAAAAGTAAAGGGGTCAAAAACCCTGCTCAAATTGTATAAAAATGTGTCCTCCCATCCTCCTTGCAAAAAAAGTTACATGGTAAAACACAAAAATGTAAAAAAAGTGTAAATTGCTAGTATGGTCCAAATCGCATTTTTTTTGCAATTTAAAAACATTAAAACTGGAATACTGGAAGCTATTGCCTCAAATCAATAAATTACTAAATGTCATGTTCTTGCAACATCGGGGGGTTTTACAGGTTTTACACAGCTCAAAAAATTTTAAGCAGCTGATCCGGGGGAACTAAAAAAAGCAAATTAGACATTTTACAAAATTCTAAAAAAAAGGGTGGAAAAAAAAAGGGATAAAAAATGTATATTAGAGGATACCTTAGAGAAAAAAGAAAAACCCAAGCTGTGGAGCTGGTATGCATTAATTATAAATAAGTTTTTTTTCTAAAAAATTTTTTTCAAAAAATAACCTTTTACTATATAAGGGAAAATTTTTTTCCAAACTACTGCATTTAACGCTTTAAATTTTTATAGTTAATAATTACACTCTAATACATACTTGTCAAAGGGGTTTTTTTTAAAAAAATTCTCTGACAATTTATACATTAAATATAATGAAATTTCACTGTTTTGAAGAAAAAAAAAAAGGTATGTGCAAAAATTTTTTTAAAAAAATAACTAGACATCCTATCTATAAAAGCTCTGATTAAAGTATGTATTATGGTTCAAAGAATATTCAGTAAAAAAATTGGAAATTTTTATTTAATAGAATGTTTATAAATGTTCCTTAAAAATACCTATTTTTAACATTACTGAGATACAGATCCTGTTTCGTGAACCTACCCCCTTAACTCCAATAATGCTTAAACAACTTCCGCATGATTTAGTTGTAGAATTTCACCGTCAAAAAGATTCTAAAAATATTGGGGATGTTAAGAAATTAATGAAATTCATTAAATTTGAAATTGAATCTCGCGAGCCTGCAAACATTGCACTTAGGCATTCACAAAAAATCCCAGAAAATTCTAGATATCCTCCGAGAAATTTGTATGGTATCAACGACAACAACCTAAATTCAAACATAATTTTCCTTCATCTTCCGTTTTAACTACGGCTATTGAAAATGTTTGCATATTTTGTAAATCAGATACGCACACTTCAATCGGATGCCAAATATTTCCTAATGAAGAGAAACGTTGTAAGTTAAAGAAAGAGGGGAGATGTTATCGGTGCATGATCTATAAACATTTAATTTCACAATGCAAGGTAAAAATTACACCATGTGAAGCTTGCCAGGGTTTACAGCACAATTCTCTGTTCTTCCCTAAAACTAAAAGTAAAACTCCACTTCTAAACGATAAAATAGAAATGCCCGAAATAGGTAATGTAAAGAAACCGAAACTCAAGTGAAGGAAATTGTAATGTCTTCTGTTTTGAACCCATCATATTCGCTCTAAAATTATGCGACATTACTACAAACGACTGAGGTTCAAGTTATTAATGGTTGTAATAAAGTTTTGGCTAGGCTTTTATTTAATTCTGGATCGCAAAAATCCTTTATACGTAATGATTTAAAAAATGCATTAAATTTAAAACCATTAAGACAAGAAACGCTTTTGATCTATACCTTTTCAAATCGAAAGCCACTTGAAAGAACATTCGAGGTTGAAAATCTAACCTTAACAAGTAAACATCCTCCCTTTCAATCCATAAACATCGAGGCTCTCGTAAGGAACGAAATAACAGGGGCCGAGATTTATTTGGATTTGACCCCGAAACTCTTAGATAACTTGATTCCATCTGGGTGTCAGATGGCTGATACTTTCAAGAACGGTCCGATACAGATTTTACTTGGCGCGTATTTCTTGGTTACTTCTATTACAGGGAAGCCTAGAAAAATAAACAAGGATCCCTTCTCTTTTTGGGGAAACTCTGATCGGTCAATTTCCTTACTCTCGGACAGTGAAGAAGCATGCAGCTGCTGTTTACAGCATTTCTTGTACGGTGGTCGAAAACGACTTGAGGGAACTAGAGGCTTTCTTGCTGGGGGATGAAGCGAGAGTTAAAACGGGGGTTAGCTTACGCGATTTCGGAAAAGAAATAAAGAAAAAAAAATGGGCGTTGTGAGGTGCCGTTGCAATTAAAGACGAACGATATAAAAGAAAATTCCAAGGAAGTTTACTTGGACCAATTTTATTTAATTTATATCTTAATGACATTCCATCATACACACTCACTAAGATAAATATGTACGCAAACGATACCTCGATATCAGCCTGCTACAAAACACCTAAAACTGTAACACTTGCACTAAACAAACACCTAGCACTACTGGAAAAATTCTTCGACAAATGGAAGATAAAAATTAATGTTGAAAAATCTGCTGCGGTAAGCTTTCACATACAAAAGAACACTACCCACAAAGTACAACCAAACTATCCCATGGTTTCAAGAAATGAAATATCTCGGACTCATTTTTGATAACAAACTCACTTTTGGAAAAAACATATAACTTATGCTCGCGACAATTTCCGGAAGTAATGTTTAAAATATACCCTTAATTAACCAAAATTCACACCTCGATCTACATTGCAAAGTGCTTCTCTATACAGCCGTTTTGCGTCCCTTCATTGCATACGGATGTCAAGTTTGGGGCTATGCAGCAAAGACAAATATTAATATTTTGGAGAGATGTTCTTCAAAATACTTTAATTAGAATGATCGTCGGTGCCTGTAGGTACATGAGAAACGACGAGATTCCTAATGCCTTAAAAATACCTTTTTTTTTAAAACTTACATTCAAAACTTAGCTAAACATTTCTTTAATTCCTTCAATAATTCAGATAATATTAACATGCAAAATTTAGAAAATTATACTGCACGTACTAAGAGGAAGCGACACAGGAGTATTCTCCTGGACTCATATAATCCTCCCTAGCACTTAATTTAATTCTAAAATTATTTTAAATAATACTTTTAAATTTGTTTCCATTAATGTCTTTATTTATTTACCTCTTTTTATATCTCTTCTCATGGCCGAGTGCACTAAGCGCTCGCCATACTTGCGATGAAACAAAAGCAGTACTGGGAGCGGTCAATGCGAAGGAGGGTGATCGCCTCGCAAACCGCCCGGTTGCCTTTTCGACCTCGTTAATCTTTCGCCGCTACTGGATATTACGTCACAACACCACTCACTCACACCCCACATGGGCAGCCACTTTTGAGCCATTATTCTCACTTCTCGGCAGTCAATAGGAAGACTCGCTCTCCACTGCAGAAATCTTTCCCCAAGGCACACGTTAATGCGTCAAAACCAACGACCCATTCGGAGCTTCCATTTGTGCAGGGTGAGCTCAAACACCTCTTCAAGGAGAGGAACCAAGCCAGAAACTTTGGCAATTCACCAGACACCCACAACATAAAACTGAAAACAAATTACAAAACATCATTAAAAAAAAGTAAACCTCTACAGACATTAGGTATGGGAGGATCACCTTACGTCTCTGGATGCTGAAGATGGCTTCCTTTGGGGAACCGCAAAAGCATTCAGAAGGAAGGCCACCCTGATTTCAGCCCTTAATGGCCCGACTGGTACTGTTCTCAGCGATACACGCAAAACATAATTAATTGCTCAATTGCTAGAGAGTCAATTTCAATTAAACGATATACAGAACCCACAGGCAAATCATTACAAACATCGTTTTGATCATACTTCACCACTCATATTAACAATGCTGATCCACTCCCACCCTGCTCTTTTATCGGAAATTATTTATTTTATTAAAATGATCAAAATTCTGAAAAGTCCAGGAAGAGACGGTATTACAAATAAAATGCTCAAATATCTCCCATTACTAAAAGTATTCAAAATTACTAACATCATTAATAACATGTTAAAATTAAGATACTTTCCAATTGCATGGAAAACTGCAGTTGTAGTCCCGATTCTAAAACCTGGGAAAACCCCAAGTTAGCAGAATCTCTTAGACTAATCTCATTACTTCCTGTCCTAAGCAAACTGGCAGAAAAAAATTATTCATGCCAGACTTAATGACTATCTTGAAAGCAAAAATATTCTAATTCCGGAGCAGCACGGGTTCCGCCTCGTCTCTCTACCACCCATCAATTACTCCGTGTTGTTGAGTTCATAAAGGAAGGAAATAATAGAGGTCAATGTACAGCTGCAGTGTTCCTAGACATTCAAAAAGCTTTTGACAGAGTATGGCACACTGGCCTACTCTTCAAACTAATCACCTATAAAATTCCTCCCCCACTAATCCTTCTCATTAATTCCTATATTAGTAATAGATCTTTCTCTGTTAAAATTAATCGTACCTTCTCTCAAATTAGATCTATAAAGGCCGGAATTGCTCAAGGGTCAATTCTTGGAACGGTATTATTCAATCTTTATGTTAACGATATTATTAAAAGCACTAACACAATGCTTTGTATGTATGCAGATGATACGGCAATATTGAGCAGACACAAAAACCTCAACACACTAGTTGAGAATATCAATGAACACCTAGCTCACCTTGAAATCTGGTTCTTCGTTTGGAAAATTTTACTAAATACTTCGAAAACTGAGGCAATATTCTTTTCTCAAAGGATCCCACCCCCTGAAATTACCCTTCAAAACCAAAGAATCCCCTGGTCTCACCACACCAAGTATCTTGGTGTCTACCTTGATAAAACTCAAATTCCGACAACACATTACACAAATTTGAACTAAATTTATAAACGCAACGCATATGTATTATTCCCTTATCTGCCGAAAGTCTAAATTAAATAGACGTAATAAACTACTTATCTACACTCTGATCCTAAAACCCCTCCTCACCTACGCTTCACCAGTCTGGGGGCCATGCAGCACAAGAACCAATATTAATCTCCTTGAACACTCTCAAAATGTAATCTTAAGACAAATTCTCGATGCCCATTGGTATATGAGAAACGCTGACCTTAGGGCAGCATGTAAAATTCCTACTAACAGACAAACGATCCGAAAACTTGCTTCTAATTTCCTTAATAATGTAGATGGGCATGGAAGCCCATCTATACAAGATATTCCCTCTTACTCCTCTCATTTTTCCGTTAGAAGACCAAGAGATGTCTTGGTCAACCCTGATTTTAATTAATTTTTATTCAAATTCCTTTTTCAATCATATTTTCTCCCCTTTCCTGCGATCCAACTCTGTTAAATCGCAGAACCACTCTGATTGGCTCTCCACTTTGCAAAACTACTTGTACCCTATTAGCCGAACTCTTGGCTTGACCAATAGGAACGCTCCCTCTCACTTTTCTGATCTGACTTCCGTTTTATGTTAATTTTCCCGCACTTTCTGATCTTCGGTTCCTTGCTGCACCCTGATTGGCCAGATTATCTCCACCTATTTTTCTGACTTTTTGATGAATATTTTTGAGCTCTTAAAAGAGCTTTTTTGATTTTATTTTAATGTAGTTTATAAATTAATTTCTCCATTATTTTTAAAGTAACTTTTTAAAATTTTTATTACCTTTTAAAAATGGGCAATGGTAAAACTTTACAGTCATCTTCATTCCAGGATAGGAGGTTAGTGTCCGGAAGGACTATGTACTCCAAAAAGCATCGCAACGATCGAAATCGGTAAAATCCTGGAACAACACACTGCTGTTTTTAGCGACAAAAGTTTTTCGCCAAATGGCGCCAAGGAAGAAACCGCGTTTTTCAAAATGGCGTCAGAGACACAAACAAGAGAGAAAAACGTGGTTTCTAAAATGGACAACAAAGGAAACACATCAAATCAAAAATAAGAAATTAAACGCAAATTCTTTCCGAATTTCGGACATCCATACCAAAATTCTATCAATCCTTCATTTATACAAAAAAGAATAATTACCTTCTTACCTTTTAATCAGAAGAAAATCCATTCGTCATGTTTTTACGAAGAAAACGCGATTTCTAAAACTGCTTCTACAAGAAAAACTGAAAAAAATCCTCGCTTCTAAAACGCAACAGAAGGGAATCCGATGTGAATGCTTTAGGCTGATGAAATAACGATCTCCATTTCTCTCAAACGAATTATTTTTACATTTCGAACAATCGTACTGAAATATTTTTAATCGTTCACTCATTCATAAAGCAATCGTTTCTTTCTTACCACTTTCATTCAAAAGGTAAAATATCCATTCGCCGAGCTTCAAAAAAGAAAAACGTAGTAAAATGAAAATGGTGGTCGTCCCACGTGCAGAAGCAAGCAAGGTCAGGAGTGGAAATGACCAGTGACCACTGTCCGAAATGTGGTGATTTTGTGCTCGACCGGTTTTAGGGTTACCATTTTACTTAGCCTAAAACTGGACAATTTGGTAAGGTTGTCATATTGTAAATTTTATCGCCAAATATTTTGGCGCCAAGAAGTGTGCCCTCTTAGGATCCACCCGCAATGTCTTACACCTCAAGCATGAAAAACAAACGAAAAGCCATGTCACTAAGTAGACTTTTGCCAGATACGGAATTAAGGGTTCTTTGAAACCCAGATGCCCGCACAAATTTCAGTAGATAGAACTTTGACGTTGCTGTTAAGAGATCCATTTCTTTAGAAAAAAGATTTAATCGGGATGAGTTATGATTTGAAACGTATAATTCAGTTATGAAAGAACAATTAAAGCAAGGTATTATAGAAAAATGAATGTACTGAAAATTGTTTTGCTGGATATGCAATGCCCCATTGTGAAGTTTTCAAGGAAAATTCTTCCAGTACAAAAACGAGAGTAGTTTATGATACGAGTAGTAAACAAGGAAGTAATTTAAGTTTTAATGAATGTCTCATTTCCGGAGAAAATTTAAATTCTATTCATATTGATGTCATTTTGAAATTTATAGAGAGAGAGAGAGAGATTCTACTATTCCCCCACAAATTTAATTAATAAGGATGATTTAAAGTTACATGTATTTTCGAATGCTTCACCAAGCAATTTTAATACTATAGATTCGTTATTTTTAAATCTAGAGAGAGTAGCCCTTATTAAAAAGGTAGTTCTTCCTATAGGCTAGAATTAATGGGTGCTGTAATCTCGTTGCTAGATTAGTAAAACATTTTAAAAAGAATTTTCAAGGATATAAAAAGAATAGTAATGTGGAAGCAGGTGAGAGTGAAATACTAAATCTTGAAAGCTCGTCAGACTTTAAAGTCTCTCCTGGAAAAGTGCATTACTTGTAGGAGATTTAACTCTAATTCAGGAAGTCAAGTTATTGCAGTTGTAGGGGTTGATTTTGCAAGGCCATTATTCATCAAAGACAGTGATGCCGAACAGTATATAATGCGTTAATTACTTGAGCAGTAACAAGAAGTGTTCATCTAGAGCTGGTCGGTAGTATGACTACTGACACATTTCTTCTTGCTTTTCGACGTTTTATTGGTCGACGCGGTTTGTGTTTCATGGTAATATCAAATAATGCCCGCATGTTTTAACGTGCTGAATTGGAGCTTCAACGAATGTGGAAAGTGTTGAACCATACAGATGTAAAATCAAGACAATTCCAGCATAATTAAACGTCCTGTACAATTGTTGTATAATTTAGAAATCCAGGAGTGATAATTAAAATTTGTTGTCATTGTAAATATCAAAAAGTTCTCATATACTCATTCTTGAATAACATAATTTTTATAATGATATTTTGAATGCTTATTAATGTAAATAATTTTATTTGAAATATTCGTTGTATAATGTGTATGTGTTTAGATTCAAATGCAGTTTACTATTTTTATCTAAAATGATTATTGAAAATAGTGTATTGAACTATTTTATATTTCCTCAATGTGTATATTGTCATACGAAAATTTCTTAAGTTTTGACTTGATTTATTATTAATAATGTGTTGCTCACATTTAATTCTTGCTTACTTCAAGCATTAATAAGTAGCTTGATTAGTGACTTATTAATAAGTTAGAAAATTTATAATGCATACTTTCCTTGCCAATGTTTAAATTTTATATAATGGTGTGTGAAACCTCTTTTCTCTTAAATTTCAGGATATTTTGTTGTTTAAGTGTTATTTCTTATTAGTGCATTGAAATTTGTTAGAATATTTAATTCGTATAATATTTTTAAAATTTAACTGTGCTAGAAGTCAAGAAATGCTTGATTTTAAAATTTAATTGCTTGAATACATGGAAATGTTATGAACCCCTTTGGTTCATCCGGGGGGCAGGATGTTGTGAATTATCGTCTCCTGCGTAGGGTGGAGCGTATCAGTCACTGCGCTCAGACCCACGGGGGTGTATCTCGACGAAAACCAGATGTAGGGGATCCTACCTGTGTGTGAATCTTGAACCTGGCTTCAGCGAGTCTGGTCGCTGTTGTTTTTATCTCGGATATTTTCTGTTTAAAATCTTGATCTTGGTTTCGGCGTTCTAGAAGTGTGTGCCGTTGTTAACTAGAATATTTTCAGTCTAATATTTTTTACTTGAGGATATAATTTTTGTAAAATTATTAAGTTTTTGTTTTATTCAAATTTATTGTGTTACCATTAAATTCAGAAAAGACAAACGTGGATAGCAGGGGCGGCTGTAGGGCCGGACAATCCGGACCCCTGCCCGGGGCGGCAAATTTTAAGGGCGGCATTTGGATAGAATTTAAATATATATATTTTTTGTTACAAAGAATTTGATATAATTTCTGAAATATTATTGGGTGTGAATTCGGTATTGCATTCAACGTATCTTATTTTTTTTATTTTGTACTCTGTGTATTTAATGACAGTTTTCTTTCATGTTGAAATTTGAAGAGTTCAAGGCGGGAGTATATGTTAAAGCAAGAAGTTTAATATGTTTACCCATCTTTCACTTGTAAATTTATTCCAATCCCGAATGAGATCACAATGGACATTCCTTTCACCCTTACGATGCCCGGATTCAGCTGTCCAAAAGGGGACAAGGGCAATAAGAGGTTTTGATAGATAGAGCTACAGATGTTTTTTTTAGTCCTGAGTGTAGTTACTATAAGTTACAACAAACTTTTTTGATTTCCACCATCAGTAGACTATTTTTCGAAGAAATTGGCTTCCTGAAATGGACGATTCCTTCTCTTATATTTCACTCGCGTGATATAATAACAAGTATATGTCATGAATTTAATTTCGAATTATTTTGAATTTTTATAAATTAAAATTATATATATATATATATATATATATATATATACAGAGAGAGAGAGAGGGCATTGGAGAGAGGGCGGCATTTTCCATTTTTGTCCGGGGCGGCAAAACTGCTAGAGCCGGCCCTGTGGAAAGTATTAATTTCCAGAAAAACCAGTTCCAGATACCAGTATTTATGTACCACATATTTATATCAAAGACGACTTATTGAAAATATAACTATTCCATTCATTTATTTGTAAAGAAAGAAAACCATTTGAACTAAATTTTGTGAAATTTGAGGAATTGTTAAATTATGAAAATGAATCCTTTTTCCCAAAATTTTGGGAACAAAAGGAAGAGAATTTACAACCGTATGACGGGAAACGTCGATACAACGAAAAAATTTTATCAGAGGTACAAACAATTTTGGGATATTAGACCCCGCACGGGGGAAAACCCAAGAAAAGATTGATTTTACACTGAATGAAAGAGTTAAACTAAGATGCAGCAGATAATAGACAAAATACTAAAAATGAAAAACACTAGGAAATCGATTTCTAGAAAATTATTATCCTTGCCATTGTCTCAACAATCATCTTTTACTTGCCCAATTTTTAAGGGATAGACACTTTAGACGAATTTTTTCATTTTGATAACTAGAAAAAAACTTTCACATGCACCCCCAAAATTTGAATACAAACGTATTTTTAAAATTGATAATAATATTAATAAAGCCTTTTATAAAAAAAATTAACTAAAATTTCATATACCTTATAATTTTTTTTACTATTTTAAAATGTTTTGTGTGTGTAGAACTAAATAAGTATTGTCTTTAATTTTATATAAAACATATATTTTCTAGAACGCATTTTAAAATATTTCCTTTGAGATATGAAAAAGAACATTTTTAAAAAATATTTATCTCTTAAAAAATATAATCGCATTAAAAGTATAAAA
This sequence comes from Trichonephila inaurata madagascariensis, assembly GCA_019973955.1. Classification (NCBI taxonomy): domain Eukaryota; kingdom Metazoa; phylum Arthropoda; class Arachnida; order Araneae; family Nephilidae; genus Trichonephila; species Trichonephila inaurata. The sequence goes on from BMAV01006813.1 coordinate 16,478, forward strand.
TGGTATTTTAAGGTTACACAATACCCTTCAAATTTCATAATTACCGAAATATTTCTTTTTACATTTTTTTGTGGCTCATATCATTAAAAAGCTTTCTGAGCTTAGGTTTTGGTTTCATTTTAAAGCATTTTTCCACTCTTAAACTGAATTAATTAAAAATATTTTTGAGCACAATCAACACTTTCGGTTTTAAATGCTTATTAATTCCAATTTTAATTACTAAAATCAGTTCTACTTGATTATATTTTGAGTTCTAATAATTAGTTAAAATTGATTTCAAGGCCAATTTTTGCTTTAAGAAATAGTTTATATAACTTAGAAGCTTTATCGTTGATTTTTTCCTGTTGAGAAAATGTCATGGCCAAAACATTCACAGGTGGCTGTGAGAAACAATATTTCGAAGAGATGGAATACTACTGAAAATGATGTATCTAAAAATCAGTCCTTAGTTGATGTTGCAATTAGACTTCTGAATGCAAGTATTCTGAATTCAAATACTGCAGATAAAAACGAACACACACATTTCTTGATGTACCAAACGTACAGTATATTAAACATACTGTAGTACTATATTTTAAAGTCGTACAAGAGCTAAAAATTCCAAAACTGCCTGATTTAAACTGAATTTCTTTTAATTTTATGAACAAAACTGGCTATTTTTAGATTAAGTTTGTATCATTATAATTTTATGCATAAATGTTTTGTGTTTCAAAACTTTTAAGAAAATATTAGGTTAAGATTAAGCTGACTAAACTGTGGTCGTAACAAATGCTATCAATCAATATGCAAAAATATAATTTGAATTAAATTATTTTCTCTCATATTTAATTAAAATAGTGTTTCAATGATAGAACATACATTGGAAAATAACATATTAAAAATTAGAGCTTCACAGGCACAATAAGTTTTCGTTTATGCAGTGCCGGTTTATTCATTGAGAGCTTGGGGTGGGCAACCAAGGGACCTGAAGGGGTTTTACGGGTCTGGATAAGCTGGACTTAATCAGGTTTTCTGGTAATAAATTTCCATTCATCAGTGCATAAGGGACGTGTACATCTTCTGCACCCAGGGCCCGAAATTAGCTTAAATCAGCACTGGTTTTATGCATTTACAAACTTTAAATGCGTTTTTCTCAGACTTTTAATTTTGGAGGTATACAAGTTTTCTAATTCCTATGGCTTTTTTCTGTTCATATAAAACCCTTTAAAAATTTTTTTTGTATAAAACTTCCAAACGTATGTTCTTTTGGCTAGTATATTTTGGGACTGAGATCTCTAGTTTTTTTTTTAAAAAATGCTAAAACTACTATTTAAAAATTTTTTGTAAGTTTTCCAGATTTTTCAAGAAAAATAAAAAAACCACAACAAGGAAATAGATTTTAAAACCATACTAACTTTGTTATAAAAAATCTAAGAAACATAAATAACTTTAAATGACAAAAAATTTGTGTCAAGGAATATTTTATAAAACGGGGGGGGGTTAAACAATGGTTAATAAAAAACTGACTTTTTATTTTCAGAATCAACAAAAATTTTTAATTAAAAAAAAAAATTATTTTTTACTGTTACTGTCCCCAAAAAACATTTTTTTTGGGGCTAAGACAAATAGTGAAACCTGCTGGAAATAACTTTAAAAAAGGAATCAAAAAAAGTAATGAAAGCAATACTAATCAATTAAAATTTGAATTTTTTTTAAAAATTACTTTAAAAGGTTAATAAAAAGTCATAAAAAATATTAACTAAAAAATTTTATATAATTTTGAACATTAAGTAAAATATTTTCTTTTTCTTTTTTGACCCCCCTCTGTTCCCCTTTTTGCAAAAAACTATCTTTTAAAAAAAGCAAAATTTAAGTTTATGAGAAGAAAAACTTAAATTTTTTAAAGAAAAAATTAAAACGACATCTGACAGAATTCCCAAAAAGGGTTTTAGCTTTTTCTTTTCACTTTTATGCATATGACCTTTTTTAAAAACATGAATAAACACTTCAAAGAAATATACCTATAATGCTTCACTCTCTGTTTTTTGTACTTTTTAAAGTTTAATTAAAAAATGTCAAGAAGAATGTCTTTTTTCAAAAATTTTTAAAAGATAACCTTTTTTTTTAATTCATTTTTTAAAAAACTCTTCTTAAAAAAATTTCACTTTTAGGGGATTTTTTCAAATTTCGCGAACTGCAATTTTACTTCATAATGCAAATGCTTTCAAACAAAAGGAAAAAAAAACCCTAAAATCCAAAAATTTGCTTTTCTCTGTGTTTGTTTTAAAGGATACAATCAGAAAAGTCTTTTTCATATTTTAAAAAAGGGATTTCTTTGTATTCAAAATCCCTTTTAAATACCTTTTGAGAAAACGCCTTATTGCAAATTCCCACAAACATAAAAAATTCCTCTTTTGAAAATTTGGGCAGATGAGTTTTAAACCCTACACCAAAAAACCCTTTTCATTTTTAAAAAATTGGTTTTTTTGGTTGAACAAACATAGTCTTTTAAAATTTACCTTGAGAACCCTTATTAAAAATTTTCCCAAAATATCTTTTTCTTTTTTGATTTGAAAGTTTTTAAAAGTATTTACAGGGGAAACCCTTTTCAAATTTAAAAATAGGTTCCTCTTGAGAATTTTTTTTTGATTTTAAAAGCCTCAATTTGGAAAAAATGACTTCCGAAAAAATTTCACAAACATAGGTTCTTTTGTTGAATTGAAAGGGGTTTTTTAAGAAATTTTTTAAAAAAGCCTTCGGAAATTTTCCTTAAAACTTTGGTTTCCAGGTATAAACGAAATGTTTTTTAAAATTTTAGAAAAGTTTTCAAATTTCACAAAATAGGGGGCTCCTTTGGAAAAAGTCCTTTTAAATACTTAAGAAAAGTTTTTCAAATTTTAAAAATAGGTTCTTTAAAATGAATTCGCAAATTTTTTTAAAATGAAATTTTTCAAAAATTTATTGAAAATTTCCACAAATATATTTTTTTGCACCCGAAATAATGTTTTTTTAAATATTTTCTAATAGAGAAACCCTCACAAATTTCACAAACATGTAGTTTTCCATTATAGTTTCCCACCATTTATTGTGTTTTTAAAACCTTAAACAGAAAATGATCTTTGAGAAATTTCATATTTTTGCATTTTTATGAATTAAAGTTTTTTTTAAAAAAATTGTGAGAATGACTTTAAATTTAAAAATGTGGGGGATAGGCGGGGAATAAAAAGAAAGAGATCCCCCTTTAAATAACCCTTTTTTTGAAGGAGACTCAACGGGATTTTCAAAAGATATGCCCTCTTTTGTGGGGAATTTTGCGTCAATAATTGATTAACATCTGATGATCCTGCCCAAGTTCAAAAAAAACTGAGATGGCCAGTTGGCCTTGGCCCAAGGGGTTTATTTTTTAAGAGTTTATTTTTTAAGGAATTGCAAACGTTAAAACATAAAATTGGGGGAAAAGGAAAACAAAATATTTGGGGTTTTTTTAAAAATTCACAAAATCATGAATGAATATCATTTGCAGGGGTTATTGAAAATTTTTATTAACTTGTCTTTTCTTCAGCCAGTAATAAATCTTAATTAAGGTGAAAGAAAAAGAAACCTTTACAGTAATCACAAAAAAAGTATCTTTTTTTCAATTTGCTTGCATTTTAAAAAAAAAAAAAAAATTTAAGGGAACATTTATTAGGAATTTGAAGGGAAACAAAGAACTAATTACCTGCATTTTTAGATAAGAAGGGGAAAAAAAGTTCTAACAAAATAACACCCTGTAAAATTAAAAAAAAACAACTTTTTTGGTAAAAGTTTCATTTTGTTTCTACTTTTTTTATTGTTTTAGGAAAAGAAGATCTGGAAACTATTTTCCTCAGATCTGAATTTTGCAGCAGTACAAAAATTTCAGTTTAAATCTCAGCGCAGATCACTAATGGTAAGAGTCAACAACTCTAAACTGTATTAAGCTTAAGCAGTTGCCTAAAAACGAGAAAATCATTCTCGGACTGTATTGTTTCAAAAGCATACAAAAAATTTGTAAAATAAATTTTATATTTAAAGAAATTTTACTTTAATAATTATAGAATATAAAACTATATATTATATATTATATAATATTTATTATAGCTTTTGAAATAATATGGTCTAAGAATCACTAAGCAACAACAAAAAAAAGAAACTTTTTGTCTGTTCCCTAGTTTTAAATAGCCTATTCTTATTCATTTTGTGTTGAAAAAAACAAATATGTAAATAAAATTTATTTATCAGCTCTTGATACATACAACAAAACTTAAAACAAAACTCAAACATACAACAGCCCATCAATCAATTTATGTGCATGTAAATTTGAAGAACAAAACCTTACTAACTAATAAATACAATAAGTCTAGTTTCAAGAAACAGTGTACATATCAGAAATCACTATTATTTTTTAGTTTATCTTCTGTAACATTTATTTTGGGAAATCCCCTTGTATGTCAAAAAACCCGAGAATCCCTTTTTAAAGTCTGGCAGAGTTTCAAGCATTACCATCCCAACGACCCCTGATATTTACATTCCATTGCTGCCATAATTTATGAAACCTTTCACCCTGTTCATAGTTCATGCCCTTTTTTTCTTTTTGATTGTTCATGCTCTACAGTTCTTAAGAAAAAACAAAGAATGTAAAAAAATTTTTTTTGGAGACATATTCTTCTAGGTAAGGGGAAATTTTTTAGGAGTTCTTTTACCGTTTATAGTTCTAATTTTGCTCCAAAGAAACCCCCTCAAAATTTTAGATTTCCCAGTCTGCTTTTCCCTTTCCCTTCCAGAATTGACAAAAAAGCAAATTTTTTAAATTTTTATATTTAAAGGGCCCCTGAAGATTACCCCCCCTAGTTTTTTCATCATTCAATCTTGGGAATTTAGATCCAAAGGGAAAGGCCTCCATCCTTGAAGGATTTTACAAAGTTTTTCATTAATTTTAGTTTAATGCAGGGGGGAAAAAAAAGTCAGGTTTTTATAAGAGGATCATTTTTGGGGCATTTCTCTCACCAGACTTTTAAATTTTTGGAAGACCATTTTTATCTTATATGAGGGGATTTCCATTTCTACTGTCCCACAAACACAGAAAATACCAGCACTTAGTATAGATTAACTGCATCCCCATGAGTAAAGCAATGATTTCCAAGTCACACAAAACTACCATTTATTATCCTCCTATTTTATTAACTCTGAATAATTTTTCCTTTTTCATAAGTTTCCTTCTGTGAACAAATTTTTAAAGAGAATGGAAGGAAGAAAGTTCCATGTATATACTACTGCAACAAACTGCTTGAAATCTAAAAAAACCTTCAGTTAATTAATACATATATGTCCTTCATTAATAATATACATAAGATATAAATGTAAAATAAGGAGAAATATGTGATGGTCACTTTTTTTCTACATAATCACCAAACCTGTTTTGTCATTTATCTGATCGCTGGACCCAATTGTTTCACACGCTTGGGAATAGAGTTCCCTTTTTTGACCCCTTTCCCCCAGCTTTTGAACATCACTGCCTGAAGTGAACCTTCTTCCGGTAAGTGTTTTTCAATGCCAAAAAGGGAAAAAGTCCCGGGGGGATGGTGGGGGAAACCAGAAAAGCCCACCAAACTTTTGCAGCAATTCTGAGTCTGAGAGCTTATGGGGACCACTTACCCCTGCCGACAAAAAAGGATGACACCATTTCACTACTTGTTGTCTACTCATTGCTTCACCCCCAAACTCTTCGATGATTTTTCAGAGAATGTCAGATGGGGACACATTCTTGGTCCATAACAATCATATCACGGTTTGCCTTCCCGTACGGACCACTTTCAGACGAAAATTACGTCGGCTTTCACTGAGTATTAACACTATCTGCTCGCACAACCCTTGTAAGAGAAAAAGTGTCATCTGTCTCCACTTTGAGTAACACAATATTTCCATTTATGATTTTACTAACTTCCAAATAATGCTGCTGGTAAACTTTGTTTGGATCACCCCTCGTATCATAACTTTCTTCATCAAATAAAAAAATTACAATAAATAAAAATATCTTTGAAATCTAGTGAAATATAGGCTACATGTTTACATTTTTGTATTTATAGATAATATAATTCATTTTCAAAACCTAAAATCTTACATAGTTCCTATTTTCTAAAATCCATTTAAAATCCTTCAAATAATTTAATTAAAAATCCAGTGGTACGAAAAACAATTGCAAGTACAATAAACGTAAATGCTCAAGATAGAAATGAGTTTCCTTACATATTTAACATATAATTTCCATTATCAACTCCTTTTTCAACGTATTTCAATTTAACATTTTTGTATCAACGTTGAAGCCAGAAACTCACATAGGTGGTTTTAAAGATATTTCTGTAACTTTAATAGGAAAAAGAGAAATGAGACATAATGAAAAATGAAGTGTGGCATAATACGAAACAGTATTAACAGTATATTAACAGTAATTTGCTTTTAAAAATTATAAATTTTAAGTAAAACAAATTGTATAAATTGCAATTAAAAAAAATGGTTTGAGTAAAAATTTAAAAAGATCCAGAAATAGGATCTAAGAAATAAGAGAATTAAAGGAATTAAGAAATAAGAAAATTAATGGAATCAAGAAATTAAAAACAAAATCTGCACTATACATATAGAAGAATATTTACATGAACAAGATGTGAATGCTAAATTGAAACCTATTAGTAGGTAATTTTAAAAAGAAAAACATATATATCCCATATAAATGACAAATGGCAAGTTGGTTGAATACATGCACACATATGCAAACAAAATGCACATTTTTGCACAATTGTAAAATGCACAATTTTGTGATGCATACATGCATCACAAAATACAGTGATTGAATAAATATTAACGTCCCACTATTCAGCTATTTGAGAGCTTTTGGCGACAGACCTTGTAATTTTGAACCATAGGCAAGTGATGAGGACAAGACCTGAGCTGCCATCTACATCTCCTAATTACCACACCACACTAACGGGAGGACATTTGAGTTCTCGACAAAATTAATGTCCATCAACCCCTCTAAATGGTAGGGCTTTAGGGGTACTGGACTCGAACTCATGACATGCCAGCCATGAGTCCGTTACTTTGACCACTAGGCTAATGTGAGCATGCTAAAATACAAGTCGTATAATAATACCAATTACACATGAGCTGTGATATAATTGAGGGAAAAAAAGTATTAAGTCTTTTAAAAAACATATTTTAAGTAAGAAACCCTAAACACTTGAAAGAGATAAAGGAACTGAATTTATTAAAAAAACATACTCAAAAGTTATGAGAAAATTTACAAAATAAATTAGTTTAGAAAATAGAACAGGATAAGATTTGATCATTAGAAAAAAGTATTAAACAAATTAGTAACAGTTTATAATAATTTATATCGTAATCTATTAAAATGACACAAAAGAAACTACAAAAGAAAAAATTAATAGTATTTACAAGAATTTATTTAGTTAAAAGTAATCAGAAAACTGATTTCAAAATAAACATTTTAAAAATATTGAGATAATATTGAATCAACACATAAAGATAGTGAGCCAAAAAGAGTGATTTGTTATAGTATTAACTTAAATAAAAAAAAATTATATTGAATATGATTAACAAAACCGATTTAAAAATTGTCTCAATTAATAATATCAAGAATTTTAAACAAATATGATGGAAGAAATGACTAATTAAATAAAAAAGAGAAATATAAAATTAGAAAATAAATATATTAAAATTATATTTTAAAATTTTCTATATTTAATACATTAAGTATTCAAAACTTACATTTTAAAAGTGTTCAAAATTTTTAAATACATGTTTTAAACAAATAAAAAATTATAAAAAAAAATTTATAATTTTGTAATATATTTTATAAAAATAAATGATTTCAAACATAACTGGATAACATAAAAAACGGGAAAATTATAAAATCAATATTATGGAAAAATTAAACACAACAGTTTTTTAAAATTTAAATCTCCCAAATAATGCACAGCATTTTTGGATATGGGAAAAAACAATACAGTTATTTTCAAAAAAAAAAGGCAAGATAGAAATAAATTTCCCATCAAACTTTCCCGAAAAAAAAAGGCATTCTGCAAAAAAGGAAGAAAAAAACATAAAAATGTTGAATAAAATTCCATGTTTTTTAAAATTTTAGAATAGAACAACTCTAATATTTCCAAAAAGATGAATAAAAAAAAAATAATTAAATATTTTTTTTAAAAACAGTCTGTTGATTTATTGAATTTTGATACAGCTACAAACAGAAAAAATAAAAAATGTATAATAAAGTTTCCAACTAAAAAAAGGAAATTTTAAAAAAAAGTTTATTTCAAGCAAGATAACTAAAAATTGTAGCAATTTATTAAACAACCAAAAATAGTGCAAATTTAAGAAAATATTTGTTTATTATGGTTTGAAATTTTAAAAATTCAAATAAATAGAAAATAAAATTTGAAACTGACACTGAACATCAAAAACTTATTGGGATAACACCTACAAAAAAACAAAACTTTAGTTGCAAAAAACCCAGACACAAAGGCATAATATTTTGAGATTTTCTGAAAAGACATAAGAATCAACAGATAAAATTACATTTTGGGCGTGGGGCCAAAGATACAAGTCCACTAGTTAAAAAAACCAAGAAAAAACCACATTTACATACATAACAGAGAACTAATATTGACTTTGAAGGGATCAGGGGCCCGCCATATGCCCTTATTTCCCAAAAACGGCCATCACTGAAGATTTTTCTTTGCTAGAGGGCGAAAGTCTTTTTACTGTTAATATGGAAGGTCTAAATACGGGGTTCCCAAAATATAAGTAAATTTAAGCTAAAATGGGTCAACCCTTTATCAGAAAAATGCTTTTGAAGAAGAATAAAACACTTATTTATACGTTTTATTAAAATATTTAAAGGTATTAAAAGAAAAATTAGTATGTATCATATAAAAAACAAAAGGTATATTAGAACTATAATAACAGCAATATTTACATAAAAAGCCTTTGTACTCCCGTTTACTAAAAAATCAAATATGGAGTAGGTGACACACCAGGGAAAAGATTACCGGTTAACAAACTAGAAAAAAGAGGATTCTTTTTTTCATGGTCAATCATAAACACAAATTTATTGATTTAAAAAGGTGTACACTCACAAACTGTCGAAAAATGTTAAGGAAATGGAAGATAAAACACGGGGGGCCCAAAATTTTTTGGAACCCTATGTGTATTGAAAAAAAGCAAGAAAGTTTGGGACTCAACTGTAAGTCAACATCGGTCAAATTTTCCCCAAAATGCCCTTTTGAAATTGAAAATTTTTTTCCTCAAATTGTAGGAAAATTTGTCTTTTTTTTTGTTCTTTTTGTTCAGCCCGAGTCAGGTGGTGTTAATTTTGCTGTGGTTGTTATATGCAAGTACAGTAACAGTTTTTAATAATGAACAAAAAAAGATTATGGTCAAAATATTAGCAAAAAAGACAAAACATCTAAATGTTTTGAAGTAAGAAATTTTGAACCCTGTTTTTTTTTTTTGAAAAAAAATATTTAAAAAAAAAAAAAAACTCAAAAATTAATTTTTTTTTTTAAAAAATTTTGCAAAAAGAAAATTTTAAAAAAAATTGAAAAAGGCCTTTTTTTAAAAATAGAAAAAAAAAAAAAAAAAAATTGGTGGACCATGATGCACCGGACCATGTTTTACACTTTAAAAGTTTTAAAGCGGGGTAAAAAAAATTACACTTGGGCCCCCAAAAAAAGATTCCAAAAAAAAGCACCCAAGAATGTTAAAACCCTGCAATAAATCCCCAATTTGGCCCCCCTTTGAAAATTTAATTTTATTTTTTTTAAAAATTAATTTAAAATATAATATACTTAAAATTGAAAAAAGTTTTTCCTTAACCAATGCAAATTCAGTAAAATAAATACATGTAAAAATTTGTTAAAAGTTCTAAAAGGGGAAAGAAATTTTCCCATTTTTGTCATATTTTTAAAGTGAACACAAAATGATTAAGCTGTTACAAAGCTAATTTAAACTTGCGATATTTTTAAATTTAAATAATTTTTATATAGTGGAAAATTAATTTTTTACACAAAAAAAAATTTTTGGTATAATTAAAAAAAAATTATTTGTATTTCAGTTTAAAATAACTCAGAACAAATATTGGACCCACAAATGCGTCAACTTTGCATCAACATTTCAAAGTGGGTTCAATCATTTGTTTTGCCCAATTAAGGAACCCTTTCCCAATCAAATTAAAAGACAGTTCTTTTTGCATGGAACCACCAACTTCCAAGGGTTTTGTCAAGAGAAAGAAGTAGACAATTGAATACCCTACATAATTTCTGCTCCGTGGCATGTCTTACATCGGAAAGTACTTCCATTTCCTGAGCCTCCTACACATTACTATATCATTTGAGATCAGGAGAATTCAATATTTTTTAATTTTTCCCCAGCAGCAGCATGTGGTGGGAAGGGAACGGGCGCTTATTTTAGGTTTATGAAACATCACATAAAATTGTCTAGTTGAATTCAATATCTTGTTCATGATTTTAATCTTTCAAACATAAAGTAAATATTTTCAAGACTTCAACAGTAAATCTTTCTAAAGAAAAATATATATCACAGTGATTTCATTTTTTCTCATCATTTCCTTTTTAAAAAAAAAAAGGCTTCCATTCTGCTATGATATTGAAGACCAAAAAGAACTTTTATTTCTCGAACCTAATGAATGGTTTTGGTTGCTTTTTGATGCTTTCAAACTGAGAGACCATTGGGACCCCTTGCACATGATGTCTATATGACTTACCATATAATCTAAAACAGCTTTTCAGATTTTTAACTATAGGAAGTATGGTTGGCAGATCTGTGCTACCAAAAGTGTAATTGTTCAAGGGCTTGCAGCCAGGATTATACAAAGTACTGTGTTTTTTTCTGTGGGACATCGTATAATTGCTTTGTAACACACAGTGCCCCGGTTTTTTCACTTGGGGGTGAGCCCGGGGCCCCGGATAAAACTGGACTTAACTAGATTTTCTGGTGAAAATTTCAACTCACCAGTGCCAAGGGGTCTTAGACTGTGTTACATGCGCCAAAACGGGACTGGCATTACATCAAGAAAAATTGCCCAAAAACCTTTTAAGCCGAGAAATGAATGCGCAGAATCCACTTCTCAGAACTATATAAAATCATTTTTTTCCTTTTGTATAACCCAAAATTTTGGCCCGGCAAAAAATTGGTAACATATGGATAAAGTATCAAGATCTGCATGGGGAAAAATTTTTTGACTCAGTGTAGAAAAAAAAAATAAAAGGGAATTTTTTTTGGTCCTCAAATTTAGGGGCTTTTTAAAGACCCCCAAAATTTTAGAGATTTCTTCAAAATAAAAAAACAGGTTTATTATACACTCTATCAAGTGCCAACCCAAATTCCTTGAAATGACAAAACTTTTAAAAACCAAAGGGTCTGATTGGGAGGGATTTAATTTTTTTTTGGTTTAAAAAATTAAAATTTTACCCTTAGTAAAATCAGTGATGAGCACAAAACCCATTCATCAGGACATTCCCCGCATAGGCACAGCAAACAATTTTAATGACAAAATGGTGATTATTGCTGGATGCTCATCAGAGATACTTCGCATCCATTACAATGATGAGCCAAAGAAATCATTAGGTATTCTTGACATATAATGTACAAACATATATACATTTTTCTGCAATGTAAAATTACAAAAAAACCCGTGAATACAGGTTTTTTATTTTCCTTTCATGTTCAGCACAAAACATTATGAATTAACAAGATTCATTCAGAACCCCGAACTTTTAAAAAATTTTTTTGTCCCGTGTTACGACATCACAAAGAAACTAATGAGTATAGATGCATGTATATCAAAATGTATCAATAATTTAAAAAGAATTAATTGTGAAGGGGAAAAAAAAACAAATTGAAAATGTTTTAAAACATGTAAAGGTGAAAGATGTTTTAAAAAACCTTTTTTTTTTAAGACCTTGAAAAAATTTAATACATAGTTGGAATAGAAAAAAAAAAAAAATGAAAAGAAAACCATAAGACCAAAAATTTGATGAAAAACCAAAAATGAATATTGTTGAAAAAAGTTTTGAAAAAATCACAAATATTCATGAAACAGAGACTTATAAAGATTATCTTGGAAAAAAATTGGTATGAATCACAACAATCACCAAGTTTAAAAATACCTCAAATTGGGAACCCCATTTTTTAAGTGTTATATGTGCTACATTGGGTAATCATTTCATTTCAAATTATTAAAATAGGTTATGATAATATATATGTACCAAAAAAATTTATTAAAAATTTGAAAAGAGAAAAAAAGTGTAATAAATATAAATGTTCAAGATTTTCATAAGAGCAAAAGCTTTTTCTTTAAATTAAAATGAATCTAAATAATATGGTTGATTCAATTCGATTTAAGATTTTGATTAAAGATTTTTTTTAATGAAAAGCTACTTTTTAAAAATTATGTAACAAACAAAAAAAAAACTGTTTTTTTTGATAAAGTACTTGCTCACAATGGAAAGATTTTGAGTTCCTTTTTGAAAAATACCACTGTTTAAAAAGGGAAATTTAAAACTTAAAATTTTATTAAAGAAATAAACTTAAATTATGTAAGTTGCAAACAGAATGTAAAATTTACTTATTTTTTTAAAATTTTTTTTTTTTTTTGAGAAAACTTTTAGATTAACAAAATTAAACAAAGTTTAGTTTTCTCATTTATTGAGCATTTAAAAAAATGATTAAACATGTAGGTAAATATTTTAAATATTAGTATTATGAATATGCTGACATGAACATACAGGGAGAAAATCATTTGATAGGAGGAATAAAACTGTTAAAAAGAAACATTGAATTGATAAGTTATTTTCAGCAGATATAAATAATTTTAAATATGTGGTTAAAAGTTTATACGGGGGGGTTGGCGAGTCCTTTTTTGGTTGGGGGGAACCGGGGGTCGCCAAGGTACTTTTTCCGGAATTATTTACTTCACAATGAATTCGATATCTCACCATGCCATTTAGATAAAAATCGCCGAAACCTAAGGAAAATCGCCAAATCAAAAAGTGGCCTCCCTATACTACACTTGAGCCGGAACTTTAAAACATTTTTTCAACCATGTAATGAAATTATAATACTAAATTAAATTAAATATATATTACCCAATCAAATTATGATTTGAAAGAAAATTGAAAAGTAAATATATTGATGAATTCTTATAGGTTTGTAGCCTCTCTATTTTTTACCTGGAAATTCGACACCAAGCAATGTACTTCATTTCATAAAAAGTTGTTTCAAACTCACATATTATTTATCTTTTTAAATCTAGAACAAATCCAGAAGTCGTTAAAGAAAGGCTTTTTTTTTAAAAGGAGGAAAGGGATAGAGAGGAAACAGGGAGCTGACATTCTGCAGGGTTACAAACTTAAGCCATTTTCTCGCCTATGTAGCTGGGGTTGGTTGGCGGAGCACATAGCCCGTCAGGGCTTTAATCTCCTATCTTAGTAAATTAAACTTGAAATAACTTAAAACATTGCCCATTTTAGTTAAATTACCTGATAATTAATTTGATACTTGAGAACTGGTTCAAAGAAAATTACTTTAGAAGGAAACCCCCTTTTAAAGGCGATAAAAGATATGTTTGCTAGTCAGAACGTTAGAAATCATTGTGACTTTCCCCCCAAACCAATGTGAGCGTGGAAGAAAAAATGTCGTCCCAAAGGTGGGGCTTCTGAAATGCTTCGGTCCCGGAGGGTTCTCCTTTCGCCAGAGAAAGCCCCAGTGTCCGAAGGGCAATGGGGCTCTCTGATTGGATGAAGGGTCTTGAGCGTGGTGAAGTTCGATTTTGGATAAAGGAATTTTGAGTAAAGATAGAGAGAGAGGAGAGATTAAAGAATGAATGCGCGTTTACAATTTAAGAATTTGAGTGGGTTCTCGCCTATGAGAGCGCTAGTTTCGCATACGAAGCCAAACCTTTCATTTCCTCCGTGGATTGTAGATTTAGTCACGCCGTATAAATTGTTTTTTTAGCGAAAGAGTTTAGAGGATTATTAAAAAAAATGTGTAACTATCTTTCGAAATTGTAAGTTTAAATGCATGCTACATATTTATTAAAAATAAAAGAAAATAAATTATAATTATAAAAAAGAACTAAAAAACACGCTTTTATAGTGAATCGTACTAAAAAGTAAAAAAATAATTCTTAGTATAAGAATAAAATGATTAACGAGAAAATTAATGTCATTGGGATAAAAGAGTGAGGTGCTCTATGTTAATTGTTATAATTTCTTACTAATTCTATTCCGAAATGCTGAATTTGTGTGAAAATGTAGTACAAAGCAACCCACGCTTTTACCACAATGACTTTAATTTTCTCGTTAATTATTTTATTCTTATATTAAGAATTATTTATTTACTTTTTAATTCGATCCACTATAAAAACGTGTTTTTTAGCTTTTTTTTAAACTATATTTTTCATTTTTTAGTTCGATATACAATAAAAGCTTGTTTTTTCAGTTTTTAAAACAATCCTTTATTCTTGTTGAATTTATCCTTGAGTTTGATACTTGGGGCCAGAATTCCGTGGCTGCTGGAATTAGTCAGGATCTTCAATCGATATTAATTAACGGGTTTGAAGGGTATTCTCTCCGTTTACGGGGCCTCGGATGGGTCCCGTATAGTTATATTTCAAAGATTCCGTCTCTATAGGTACAGGTTTAATTATTAAAAGTGTGTTAAGAAGAAATATTAAATGTCAATCGCCTTTTTTAAACGTATTGCTATAATGTTAATTCGTATCATCACTTCTAAAAGTATTGCTTTATAAAAATAAAAAATATTTAGCAGTTAGAACCTAAATTATTTTTATTCACATGCAAGAGTCTTTTTTTTCCCCTTTCTCACATAAAGAACACATTTTGTTTGTTTTATTTTTTATAACAAGTGTTTTCATTTTTAGGGTAGCACCTTTTTAAGGTGTAGGGTCTTATAGTCGCCATATTTGAAAGTAGAGTATGGAATTAGTAGCCAAATTTGAAAATGGTATATGCCAGATGTCGGCAGCCTGCGGCTCTTTGGATGTGAAGCTGCGGCTCTTTAATTCCATACGCAAATAATACTTATTTTATCAACAACAACAAAAACCATTTAAAAATCGTCCTGAAATGATTGAAGAGGTTTAGGCACCGTTTCTATCTCTCAGCCACTTGTACTCGCTTTTCACCGCGCCCCTCCCCCGTGATACGAGACGTCACTATCCTCAGTTCATCGGAAGCTGTCGAATGACGCCGTCGTTGGATGTTTCTATATAGGTTTTAATTCTCTTTCGACGCAAGACAATATGGTGTCTTCACCAGTGCTTTGGCTGTGACGTATAGTTTGTTGTTTCAAGTAGAAGAGTTAGGAGCGAATTATCTTATCAAAGGTATGTATGTACATATATCAGTGCTTCTCAAACTTTCAATACTGGCGCCCCCCTTTTCAATCACAATTTTTATCGCACCCCCTTTATACAATAATAATGTACTGAATGCAATAATAATGCACTTTGACACTAAAGCTACAAAACTATCTTAATTATAAACCATGCAAATTAATAAGATAAGTATATTAAATTTTATATATGTAACTTTTAAGTAATATATACATTTTTTTCTCGAATTTTTAAATTGGAACAGATTGTAAAATGCGGTGGCTGCTTTCAAGACAAAATATAGATCTCAGCCAAATATATAAAAAAATGCACTCAGAGTGTCAATTTCTAATCGTAAACCTTCCTTTGAAAAACTTTCCTCTGCAAAACAAGCCCACGGAAGTCGCTCTTAATTTAGTATTAATAAATTAGTTATAAAATACCTTATGCAGCACTGATACATTAAAATTATACTGCCTGAAGTACCAGCTCTTCGAACGAGATCATTTTTTAAAAAACTAAAACATTCTTGATAAATAGCTGAATTGTCAGGAGAGTAAACCCAAATGCGCGACAATGTTTAGGAAAATGTAAAATGATATTTTAAAATGAATGCTCTTATTATAATTAGTTTTAAGCGAACTGTAATTTTAAGCCTCACAGAATTAGCATTTAGAATTAATGCTAAACAATAAAAAATAATATAAAATTACAATGAAGAATAATAGTTTTATTTTTAACATTTAAATCTAGAAGTCTTCAAAATGTTTTATCCCTTTAGCATACATACACTCGATACTAGCGTTAATGGTCACGCGGGGTGATTGAGTCACCCCAATCCTTTCTTTCCATAACTATTTTATTGTACATGATACAAATCGTGGTTCCAGTGAATAATTTAACTAAGAGAAAGTAAACTTATATACTTTCAAGAACTTTTCAATTTTTCTTTGGTAACAAATAAACAGTTTTGCCAGAATTAACGATTTTGTGATCTGTGTGTCCCTCGCGACCCCACTTCCGGATTAAAAGTGTATTTATGTTACTGCTAAAAAAATTGTGTAAAACGTTTTTCATTATGCTTTATATGTTTGAGAATACTCATAAAAATAAGTCTTGGCCAGGTAATCCTTCAAAGTGCTCTCCGTGATTTTCCAAATATCATAAAACTCTTTTGCATGGATAAAAGCGCAACAGAGAAATACATTACTTACAACTTCCCTAAGTGAGAAACAAACACATATAAGAGAGGAGTCATAACTAACTGTACCAATAACTTGGAAGGTCAAACAGATTATCAGCAAAAACAGATTACAGCTATAATGTGCAGTATTTCAAAATAATCACAGTGATGAATTTTTTATGTTCCTAAATTTTTTCGATTCTGGTTCTGGGATTTGTTTTTTCTCTGAAAGAGTAGTAAAAATCACTCATCTTGAGATTACAGCAAATCAAATAAAAGTTTTTTTGTTTGGTATTTTGTATCAAAAATAGCTAATTAGGTAATGAAGAAGTTTTTATTTTTGAGAGAGATGACTTATATCGCCTATAAATTATATCAGAGTAAAAATGCATTTTTTTATTATGTCTGAAAGTATTTTGTTTTGATTCATTTCAGTAATTAGTTTTTAAATCTTTTATTTTCGATATGCTCGTGCCCCCAGGAGGCGCGCCCCACAGTTTGAGAAACACTGACATATATAATAATAAAAAAAACCGAAGTAAAGGTAGGTAACATAATATTATATTTTTAAAACACATATTATACATATGTTTTTCCAAATAAGATACCTAACTACTTTTTTGAAGTCAATAAGAATTATCAAAAAGAAACAAAGTACTAGTGTTGGATATTATCGCGAAAGTGTTTTTATTAAAATATATATTTAATAAATTATCTTTTTTATTTTTTATCTATTTTTTAACTTTTGTTATTTAAAAATTAGCGTTAAAATAATAATTATAAGTGTAAGTACCTATAAATTGTTATTTAATAAACTATTTTCGAACTCTGAGAATCAAAGTAGGTAGGCATTAGCAGTTTTAGATTGTCTATATGTTTGGAAATTTTCATTGATTTCGACATAGCTGGGCATAACACCTTTACTCGTAAACTAAGTATCTAATATTTGCCAATTTTTTTTTAAAAAAAACTAAAATTAAAATGTGCAGACTGCGCCGTGATAAACAGGTTCTGACAAGTCCGTTCGTGCCAGTCGTCGATCACCACACTCGTGAGACGACCACAGATGCGACGAAACTACGTACTAATAGTCAATCAGTACGTGAGAGTGTGAGGCAAACAGTGTTTCGTGTCTAAATTATTTATTTTAATAATTAAATTATTAGAGGATTATTTGTTTTATGTAGGCATTTGTGTATTTTTAATTGGGAAATATCGTTGTAAAATGTTTTTTGATAAATTATATTTCATTATGCCCTACTTCTCGTATGTATTTACGTAGGTATATGCTGACATAGTAAATAAAAAAAAATTGAAAACTTGTCATCTGCTGTTTTGGATACCTAAATAATAATTTAAAAGATTCTTTATTACAGGTTCACTGCAAGCATGGCAAAAAAAAAAAATGCACTGAACTGAAGAAAATTATCGAGAATTCAGTCGGGATTGGACGGAGTCAGTAGCGCACACAGGAATTTTTCATAAAATCCGAGTCGAAAGTTCACCAAACTTGTATCCTGCCCTTTGATTTTGTCGATTTTCAGAACAAACACAGTAAAAACTAATTATTGAATAAATAATTAGCATTAATTAATAAAATTAATCATTAATAACAAATACTTAGTTAAATTTTACGTACTATATACTTAGAATTATAACCAATCGGAAAAAAATCAAGGGCTTTAAGGGGGGGATCTGGACCCCCAGGACCCCTCCCCTTGTGTGCGCCACTGGACGGAGTCGTTCGCTTTCATATGCAACTCAGATGGTCTTCCGACTTGTCTCATTTGCCACGAAAAACTCGCACTCAAAAATTTATAAAGACACTTCACTACAAAACATACTCAGTTTGCTAGCCGGTGAAGAACGAAAAAAAGCTGTCGACGAGCTCCAAAACAGCAATCAAGTTCCATGTTAAGTAACTGGACGCAATCTACAAGTAATGTTAACATGGCAAGCTTCGTGGTATCACTAGAAATTGCAAAAAAATGCAAACCATTCACAGATGGTGTGTATGTCAAATATTGCTTCATACGTGCATCTGAAGAACTGTTTCGTGATTTCAAAAACAAATCAGAAATCTTGAAAAAACCAAAGATTTGCCACTCTCTGCTGAAACAGTAGAAGATAGAATAGCTAAAATGTCTTCAAATGTAACATATTTGTGGATGGAACATATTGAGCTTTCTTCTGCCTTATTACTTGCCATAGATGAGTTTTGCAACATAAATACACGGCACAAGTTGTCCTTTTTGTCAGGTATATGTTTTCCCAAGGTTGAAAAGAAGAACTTCTAGGATTGCTACCGCTCTCGGGACCAACTTGAGGGGAAGATATAGCGAATACCAAGAAAAATGCCTTGAAGAAAATAAGATCGATTTGAATAAAATCATTTCAATAGCAACTGATGGATTTAGAAGTATGACAGGAAAAAAAGGGGGCAACAGCAATTCTTCAGAGCAAAATAAACTACGAAATTCTTACGTTTCACTGCATAATACACCAAGAAGCACTTTGTGCTCAAACATTTCCGGCCAAAATAGTTGAGGTAATGAATTTGGTGATCAAGGTTGTCAACAGCATCTTGTCAAAAGCACACTACCATCGTCTGTATAAAGAATTCTTAAATGAAATGGAGACTCAGTATTCCGACCACCTTCTTCACAATAAAGACAATAAAGTGCGATGGCTTTCCAAAGGTAAGGTGTTGAAACGTTTTGCTTTGTGCTTGAAGGAATGAAATAAATACATTCCTCAATGAAAAAGGCATTAATCACCCTGAATTAGAGAACGACTAATGGTTGCAAAAATTTTACGTTATAGTGGATGTGGCGGTTGTGGAGTGCTGCCGTCGCTAGATGACATTGGTAGGGGAGATGAACCAACAGAGCACCGAAGTAAGAAGTGAAGATAGACTGAGGCGCGAGAAGTAAAGTAAGCGTTTAAAAAGAGGAGCCGGTAGTTCATAATTAATTTTCGTCGAGAGAGGTGCAACTGTAAACATTTCCACTATCCAGACTGTTAGCACGAGCATGCAGTAATGAAATCAATTTAAACTTTTGTAAATAATTTTAGATGTGTACTATTTGTAAATACTTTTAAATGTATTCCATTTTTAAATGGTAATTAAATTGAAGTGGCTGAATTAAGTATTATTATTTCCTTAACACGTACACACCTAAATGGATATCATGGCGAAATTAAATGAGCTGAATCTAAAACTGCAAGGAAAGTGAAACCCAGCCTATGTTTCGGTAGAAGAATTGGTTTGTTTCAAAGAAAAATTAATTCTTTTTTAGAATATATTCATAGCGGTAAATTACTTCATTTTCAATTTCTAAAGCAATATCGCGATAAAACCAGTGCAACTGTTGACAGTTCCAAAGAAATTAAAGATGAATTTGCTGACAGATTTGAGCAACTCACAAAATCACTCTAGCATTCATAGTTAATCCTCTCAACACAAATAGTAACGAAATCCACATTGAGCCATTTGGAATTGATACTGGATCTCTAGAAATGCAATTGATCGATTTAAAAAGTAAAGTTTTGTGGAGTGGAAAATTTACAGAGTTGAAAAGCCTGTTGGAAGAGTTGGAGGTCCAGAAATGTATGTACGTAACGCAACAAAAGTTGTCAGCTTTAAAAGAAATGCCGCGAGTTGAGGCACTTATATTCGAAGCATGGAATAGTGTTTCAGATTCTATAGCGAGATGAAGTAGTTGCAATTTGGAGTGCTGACTACCTTCGGATCGACATATTCGTAAGAGCAAGCGTTCTCTTGTGTGAATGTAATTAAAAGTAAAGTAAGAAGCCAACTAACAAATGAAAATTTATAGAGTCGTGTTTGAAACTTAAAACAACTAGCTATGAGCCAAATTTATCCAAACTTTCTAAAATCATGCAAAGCCAACGCTCCTATTGAATTTGTTTGCTCAAATGTATTTTATTATTATTTTTTATTTTTATGTACAAATTACATTGTTTAGTAAGGTTTAAATTTTCTACTTGAATAAAAATGCAAAGCCATCACTCCCATTGAATTTGCTCAATTGTTTGTTATTGAAGTACATGTTAGTTTTGTAAGTAAATGTTTAGTCGTTTTAAATTTTACTTAAATAATAAGTAATACCGTACATATATATTATCTAATTTGTTGTGAAAAACACTACTTATATATGAACAGATAGATATTTTTTCTTATGAGTAAAAAGATTAGTTTTTTTTTTATCAAAAAACTTTATTTATACAAGTTGTAGTTATTGTTGGCAAGAAAAAAATTTTGTGACTCTTTAAAAACTTTGAAATTTTGTAAATTGTAATCTTTGCCTCTTACGACTTAAAAGGTTGCCGACCCCTGGTCCCTTCAGTCGCCAAATCTGGAAACGATATAATGAATTAGTCGCCAAATTTTGAAAAACTGAAAATCGTTATTTTTGACGATTTTGATCAGGACAATGGAACAAAATTTTGAAATTATTGTATTGTCATCGGTCCTTGACACGCAAAATTTCGAATTAGTCTGACCTTTTAAAGTGGGTAAAAATCGAGTCCAAAGATTCCATTACACACAAGTGAAACTTATAAAAACATGTTAAAAACAAGTAATACAAAAAAAAAAAAAAAAAATTAAGTCAATCCTCACTTTGATCAACAAAGAAAAATTTTATTTTAGCTACTTTTTATTAAATAGTTATAATCAATATAAATATGTATATACATATGACACAATCACAACATTAAGTGGTAATTAATTTTTATTAATTATCATTAAAATATCGTATTGTCATCCAAAACAATCGTGTATATAAAATTTCAGTTCAACTGAATGCTTTAAAGTGTGAGAAAAAAAAAACTTTTCAAGTTTTGACACAAGTCGCCAAAATGGTCGTTAAGTCACAACGTGGTTGCATTTTGTTATTCTTTGAATATATATGAATATATATATATATTCAAATATATATCCCTACGAATATATATATATTCAATGAATATATATATTCTCAATGAATATATATATTCAAATATATAAATAGAATATATATCCTCGCATATATATTCTATGAATATATATGCGAGGGTGATATTAGATATCACTCTCGCACTCCTCTAGTACGCATTTCCGGTACTTTAAACAGCCAGCGCTACATCTCCGAGGTGTTGGAACCAGTTGTCCTTCCTTACTTTCAGGGCTTGGCGACAGGCATATTTCAACAGGATAATGTGTGACCACACATGGCACGCATTGTCCAAAGGTTCTTCGTGGATCACCAAATTGAATTGCTTCCCTGTCCGGCTCGCTCTCCGGATCTTTCGCCGATAGAAAACATGCGGGCACATGGTTGTTCAACGATTGACCCAGATTACACTTCAGCTGCCACCAGTTCAACTTGGCAACGTGTGGAAGTTTTGGTCTGCTGTACACCAAGAACACATCCAAAGTCTCTTTGAATTAAGGCCGAGGCGTGTGGCAGTGGTGATCTCCAACAATGGCTTCTAATCTGGCTACTGAATCTGCCAGGAACACACTTCACGGAAGTCTATAAATTTAATCATTTGATACTTGGTCAACATGTTATCTACAAAATAAATTTTGTTGTGCTTTTTCTTGTCTTTCTTGGTGTTGCATTTATGATGGCCAGCAGTGTCTTAAGATTTTAAAGTATTTAAAAACCGTCGAAAAACAGCGTCAATAACAGTACCACTGTTAGTTGTCGAAACATTTCGATTTGTATTAACTTCGAGTTTCAGTTCATCAGTCAAAAAGCCATGAGCAGCTCAGCAAGATATTGGGGACATACAGGTATGTGCGGCAGAATGCATATTTGAAAATGAACAAGCAGGAATTTCGGTGGCCATATACTTTTCTCCGAATCAAACGGTTAAAAAAATTAAAGATTTCCTGCAATTTGTACTTTTACCATATACCGAAGATGTGTTGGTGTGTGTGGTTCTGCTCTTTTAAAAACAAACTATCACTCGCTTCCCATGATTTTGAGTGTGATTGAAGTGAGTTTTGAATCGAGTATGATAGGAAATAATTTTCTACTGAATAATACATCTTTAATGAAAATTTTATTTAGGAGTAACCCAATTTTTTTTAAAAAAAAATATTTATTCTTGTTAAATTTTGGGGGAAAGGGGGATACAAAGATTTTGATAAGAAAAATTTTAAACATATACCTGTTATTTCAAAGATTTAAAACCGTTAAAAAACAGCGTCAAAACAGCCCAAGCAGTCGAAAAAATGGGGGCAAAACTTAAGCAACAATGAAAAAATTTAGCAGATAGCCAGAAATTGCAGAAAAGGGGGTCTGAGATCAGTACAGTGAACAGTAAGTCAGTTGAAACGTCATGCGGCAAATACAGGAACAAAACGTAAAAAGAGATGTGAGCGTACGCAAAAGGGTCCCTTCAACAGAGTTGAAGGACGGAGACGCAATTCACCATATTTCCGGCCGGTGAGTCAGTTCGTGAAATATGGCTAGAAGAAACACCGGGACGACTTCACATGGAAGAATGATCAAAGCGGGAGGAGGGGGCCCCGTCACCAGTGGTTGCAGAGCTAACGGCGTTTCGCGCGCTTGAAAGCGTTCCAAACCCAAGGCAGCGTTTGAAAGGTTGGTGGTGGCCGCCCGAGGGCGACAACCCAGGATGACCGATATATCATCCTGCAAGCGAAAAGAGGTCGACAGAGTCAGCAAGGCCATTGCTTTGGGGAAACCCGTACAGCAACGGGCCAAGGTGGGTTTTTTTGTGGCCGACGCCTTTCCGGGGGCCCTTTTTCCCCCCCCTCCTGAACGCTGCCTCCCCTTTAAAGTTGGCCACCGAAGCCACCGTTACAGTGGGCCAGCGAGCACAAAAACTGGACAACTGATCAATGGAGTCGTGTCCCTTTACGGATGAGACGGTTCAGACCGAAACAATTCTCAACGCATTTTATTTTGGGGAGAGATCGGGACCCGGTTTATCCCAGTAACACAAGGGAAAAACACCCTTTCGGTGGTCCTGGGGTTCTTGGGTTGGGGGGGCATTTGCTGAACGGTGAACTGAGCTTCACATTTTCGACAAGGGGCTGTAAACGGGGATCGCTATCGTGGGAGGTACTTCTTCCCATGTGCTCTTTTTCCCAGGTGCCACGACCAAGACTTCATTTTTTTGGATGAAAATGACGGCCACATCGCACTCTTGCTGTTGGGAGCTGCTGGAAAGGAAGATATCACTAAAAAGGATTCCAGCGTGTCCCAAATTTAAATCCCATCGAACATTTTTGGGGTGCTTGGGGGGACGTATTGCCACACGCTTTCATCATCCGGGTAACAACCAACAACTCAAACAGGTGCTGATTGAGTGAATGGGCACTCCTACTCAAGAAATGTTGCACCAGCTGGTTCTGAGTATGCGGAGACTGCGAAGCAACCATTGTAGTAAGGGAGGGCATATACATTGATATGAACATCTGCTTGTTCTTCCTGTTGGATAGACAATCATGAGTCACGATACTATGCGTTCAATAAAGCTTGTTTTTGTTTGACTCCATACCGTATGCGTTGTATTCCTTTTTCAGCGCCGATGCTTTCGTCAATCTTACGTACATAGCTGGTTTCCTCCTTATTTCAGAATTTCATGTCTCTCAGATGATTTTAGTGAAGTTATGGCAATAAACCCACCTGTTGCTTAAGTTTTGCACACCAGTGTATTTCGATTTGTATTCTTTTCGAGCTTTAGTTCATCAGTTTAAAAAGTTATGAGCGGCTCAGTTTTTTGAAAACTGAAGTTAACGTAGAAATCACCCCTCAAAATCATGGAAAGCAAAGTGATAGTTTGTTTTTAAAAGAACAGAGCCACACACACATCTTCGGTATATGGTAAAAGTACAAAATGCAGAAAGTCTTTAATTTTTTGAACCGTTTGATTCGGAGAAATGTATACGGACACCGAATTCACTGTTTGTGACCATTTTCAAATATACAATCTGCCGCACATGTCCCCAATATCTTGACCAACAATACCCAGTCCACTTGTTTGACGATAAATAATGTTCATGTGAGGAGTCACAACATGTGAGTGGTTCTGCTTGCGATAGATCGCAGCACCAGCTGCTCTGTGGTCCGGTCGTTTAAAGCAGATGTTCCCAAACGTTTTTGTCTCATAGACCCCTTGCCATGTTTTTTGGTTTTGTGTAGACCCCTACTTAACTAATATTAAATTTTTCAAAATTTAACGACTTATTGAAAATATAACTATTCCACATTCATTTATTTGTAAAGAAAGAAAACCATTTTAACTAAATTTAGTGAAATTTGAGGAATTGTTAAATTATGAAAATGAATCGGCTTTGCAGCTAGAATTTGGAACAAAAGAGAAGAATTTCGACTAGCATCCGTATCACGACAGGAGACTTCAGATGACAACGACAATCAATTTATCAGAGGTACAAGCTAATTTGGATATTAGATCTCGGCACGGTGGAAAAGCAAACAAAAGGAAGAGAAAGCATTGATTTTTACATCTGAATGAACAGAGTTAAACTAAGATGCAGTAGTATAATAGACACAATACTGAAAGATGAAAAAAAAAACAACTTATTATGAAACCGATTCCATAGATAAATTATCTTTGCCATTGTCTGACCACACATCATCTTTTTACTTCGTTCCTAATTGTTAAGGGGATACAACACTTTCAGACGAATTTTTTCACTTAGATAACTAGAAGAAAACTTTCAAAGGCACCATATTTGAACACACACACAGTATTTACTTCATAAATTGATAATAATATTAATAAAGCCTTTTGAAAAAAAAATTAAAATTTAATATACCTTATAAATTTTTTTACTATTTTAAAATGTTCTATGCGTGTGTAAAACAAAAAATATAAGTGTATTGTCTCTTTAATTTTATATAAAACATATTTTTTCTAGAACGCATTTTAAAATATTTCCTTTGAGATATAGAAAAAAAACATCTTTAAAAAATATTTATCTCTTAAAAAATATAATCGCATTAATAGTATAAAAAGGTATTTTAATGTTTTACAGTATCCTACAAATTTCCTAGTTACCGAAAAAATTCTTTAGATTTGCTTGTGGCTCATTATTAAAAAGCTTGCCACCACACATTTCAGATCTGTTAAAAAATTGCTTTTTAAGATGTTTGAAGCTTTCTGAGCTTAGGTTTTGGTTTCGTTTTAAAGCCTTTTTCCACTCTTAAACTCTGAATTACTTAAAAATATTTTTGAGCACAATCAACTCTTTCGGTGTTAAATGTTTATTAATTCCGATTTTCAGCACTAAAATCAGAGTTCTACTTGATTATATTTTGAGTTTTTTGAATTCTTATAATTAGTTAAAATTGATTTCAAAGCCAATTTTTGCTTTAAAAAATAGTTTATATAACTTAGAAGCTTTATCGTTGATTTTTTTCCTGTTGAGAAAATGTCATGGCCAAAACATTCACAAGTGGCTGCGAGAAAAAATATTTCGAAGAGATGGAATACTACTGAAAAAGATGTATCTAAAAATGAGTCCTTAACTGATATTGCAATTAGACTTCTGAATGCAAGTATTCTGAATTCAAATACTGCAGATAAAAATGAACACACATTTCTTGATGTACCAAACTACAGTATATTAAACATACTGTAGTATTATATTTTAAAGTCGAAAGAGCAAAAAAATTTCCCAAAACTGCCCGATTTATAACTGAATTTCTTTTAATTTTATGAACAAAACTGGCTATTTTTAGATTAAGTTTGTATCATTATAATTTTATGCATAAATGTTTTGTGTTTCAAAACTTTTAAGAAAATATTAGGTTAAGATTAAGCGGAATAAACTGTGATCGTAACAAATGCTATCAATAATATGCAAAAATATATTTTGAATTAAATTATTTTCTCTCATATTTAATTAAAATAGTGTTTCAATGTAGAACATACATTGGAAAATAACATATTAAAAATTAGAGCTTCACAGGCACAATAAGTTTTCGTTTTATGCAGTGCCGGTTTATTCATTGAGAGCTTGGGGTGGGCAACCAAGGGACCTGAAGGGGTTTTACGGGTCTGGATAAGCTGGACTTAATCAGGTTTTCTGGTAATAAATTTCCATTCATCAGTGCATAAGGGGCGTGTACATCTTCTGCACCCAGGGCCCGAAATTACCTTAAATCAGCACTGGTTTTACTCACTTACAAACTTTAAATGCGTTTTTCTCAGAC
Organism: Trichonephila inaurata madagascariensis; assembly: GCA_019973955.1. Classification (NCBI taxonomy): domain Eukaryota; kingdom Metazoa; phylum Arthropoda; class Arachnida; order Araneae; family Nephilidae; genus Trichonephila; species Trichonephila inaurata. The sequence continues at coordinate 43,314 of BMAV01006813.1, forward strand.
TTTTAATTTTGGAGGTATAAGAGTTTTCTAATTCCTATGGCTTTTTTTCTGTTCATCATAGAGCCTTGAAATTTTTGTATATACTTCCAAACGTATGTTCTATAAAAGTTAGTATGGATTTAGGACTGAGATCTCTAGTTTTTTTTTTTTTAAAAAATGCTTAAGTTACTTTTTATAAAATTTTGAGTTTTCCAGATTTTTTGAGAAAAATAATTATTAAAATCAACAAGGAAATAGATTTTCAAATCCATACTAACTTTTGTTAGTAATAATCTAAGAAACATAAATAACTTTAAATGACTAAAATATTGTGAAAAGTAAACATTTTATAAAACTGAAAAAACTTCAAAATTCGAAATTTTTAAATTGTAAAACAATGGCTAATTAAATTGACTTTTTACTTTCAAAATCAACTTAATAATGTAATCTGAATATAAAACAAAAATTATGTTTACTGTTACTGTCTTCAAAAAATGTTTTTGAAAAAGGCTAAGACAAACAGTGAACTGCTGGAAATAACATAAAAAGGAATCATAAAGTAATGAAAGCGATACTCATTTAATTAAAATTTGAATTTATTAGGTATTACATCAAAGGTTTCAAAAAGTCATAAGAAAATAAAATAAAAAATTTCCATATTTGGGAACAAAAAAAAAACATTCTTTCTGTTCAGCCTTCTAAGAAATAATATTATTAAATGTAAATCCGAACATTTTAGCTATCGCACAAGAGTAAGACTAAATTTTTAATGAAAAAAAATTAAAATGACATCTGACAGAAATCCCACATAGGCTTCAGCTATTCTTTTAATCTATATGCATATGACTTTCTTAATCATAACATGAAAAACACTTTCCAAGAAATATACTTATAATGCTTCACTTCTGTTGTTTGTACTTTGATGTTTAATTAAACAATGTCAAGAAGAATGTCTTTTTACAAATTTTAAATGATATCTATTTTTTGTAATTCATTTACAAAATCTCTTCTTAAAAAACTACACTTTGAGGGATTTTTTTCCAAATTTCGCGAACATGCGAATTTTACTTGGCATGAATGTTGAAATGCTTTTTCAAACAACTACAGGAAGATAAAGACCCCTACCACACATCGCAAACGTTGAACTTCTCTCTGGTATGAAATTGGATATGTTTTTGAAAGGCAGCTCACAATCTGTGTGAAGTCGTTATTTCAAATTTTACAAAAAGTTTCTTCCTGTTGCGGAACCGCTGGCGTCCCCTTTAAATGAGCCTTTTGAGAAAACGCCTTCTTGTAAATTTCACAAACATATGACTTCTCATTTGTATGAATTGGCAGATGCTGTTTTAAAGCACGCACACTCTACAAACAGAAAAACCCTTGTTGCAGATTTAACAAATATTTGGCTCATCTTTGGTATGAACTCGCATATGTCTTTTTAAATTACTTCTACTAGAAAAAGCCTTATTACAAATTTCACAAATATATGGCTTCTCTTTTGTATGAATTTGTAAATGCCTAGTTAAAGCACTACGCTCAGAGAATACTTTGTTGCAAATTTCACAAATATATGGCTTTTCCTGGGTATGAATTCGCAAATGCCTTTTTAAAGCACTACCGTCAGAAAAACAATTGCTACAAATTTCACAAATATATGGCTTCTCTTTGGTATGAATTCGCAAATGCCTTTCCATATTACCTCTTTCAGAGAAAGCCGAATTACAAATTTCACAAACATATGGTTTCTCTTTCGTATGAATTCGTAAATGTTTTTTTAAAGTACCAATGTCAGAGAAAGACTTCCTACAAATGTCACATTCATGAGGTTTCTCTCTTGTGTGAACTCGCAAATGTTTTTTTAAAGTACTAGAGTTAATGAAAGTCATCTTGCAGATTTCACAATTTGTCTTCGCTTTGAAATGACTTCGAAAATGGCTGTTAAAATTACTTCTGGGAAAAAAAGCTTTGTTGCAAATTTCACATTCATATGGTTTCTCTCTAGCATGAACTCGCAAATGCCTTTTTAAATCACAACTTGTAGAGAAAGCCTTTTTGCAAATTTCACAAACATATGGCTTCTCCTTGGTATGAGTTCGCAAATGCCTTTTTAATGCACTACTGGTAGAAAAGCTCTTGCTGCAAAATTCACAAATATATGGTTTCTCTTTTGTGTGAACTCGCAAATGCCTTTTTAAATTCCAGAAAGCAGAGAATGTCGTATTGCAAATTTCACAAACACGTGGCTTTTCCCCTGTATGAACTCGCAAATGCTTTTTTAAAGAACTAATGTCGTAGAAAGCTTTATTGCAAATTTCACAAGAACATGACTTTTCTCCTGTATGAATTCGCAAATGCTTTTTTAAATTACTACTGGTAGCAAAAGTCATCTTGCAAATTACACATTCCTGAGGTTTCTTTGCGGTGTGAGCTCCCAATTGTGAACTTAAGTGAGCATTTTGAGTAAATGCCTTCCAACAAATTTCACATTCATATGGTTTCTCTCTGGCGTGAACTCGCAAATGCCTTTTTAAATCACTTCTCGTAGAGAAAACCTTCTTGCAAATTTCACAAACATATGGCTTTTCCTGGGTATGAATTCGCAAATACGATTTTAAATCACTATCAGGGAAAACACTACTGTAATGTTCACAAACGTGTGGTTTTTTCATTGTATCAATTTGCATCTTTTTAAAGCACCCATTAACAAAAAATGACTTTTAGAATATTTTGTAAAAATTTGGTTTCTTTTCAGTATGAAATTGAATTTTAAAATTATTACTTTGAGAAAAAAAACACCTCTTCGACATTTAGCAAATCCAAGACTTACACCCAATCAGTTAGCGTATGACTTATTAAATAAACTGAAGACCCTTTCACGCAACTAACACCAGTACGAGGTTTTTCTTTGGTAAAAATTACAAAATACCTTAACATAAAATTGGCCCGAAAACCGTTTTGAAGATTTTGCAAATAACGCTTGTCTTGCATACATTCACAAAAGTCACAATGAATTGTAATTTACAGGGGTATTGTTGTAAATTTCACAAACATTTCCTTTCTTTAGCTTCGTCAATGTCTGAAAATGTGTTTAGGAAGAGAAAGGCACATTTGCTATAATCACACCTAAGTGTCTTCTTTTTTCATTTGTATCTGTAAAAAAAAAGAAAATTTTTTTTGAATGGAACACTGCAATTTCCAAAATCTTGGAAGCGATTCACAATAAAGAACTTTCAATTTTAGATGAGAATGGGGGAAAAAAATCCTAACAAAAATAATCACTCTTGTAAACGTAGAATAAGTAAATTTCTCAGATTAAGTTTCACTATGATTCTGTTTTCTTTCTTGATGTTTTCAGGAGCATAATCCGTAAGATCTGGAAAGCATTTCCCTGATATCAAAATAAATGAAGCAGTACTGAGCTCTTTTGCTACTTGACGACTGTTTTGTTAAATTTAAATCTCAGCACTGATCAATATTGAAGCAACAACTCTATATAAACCGCGCATCAAATCTCACAAGTTGACTTAGAATAAGACGGGCATTCTTGGGCCGTATTATTTTAAAATTATGCAAATATTGAATATTAATAACAGAGCGCCAATACTGCATTTTTAAAGTATTTAACAACTGATTCGATTCCCTTTACTTTAGTATAAAATTGGGAGGGAAACAACAGAGAATAGTCAATCATGTTTACACAGAAAAACGCAACATTCAAAAAGAGAGCCATTCCTGGAAAATTGCTTTGGCGAACTTCCTACTATTTAGAGTGCTTCATACCACATTAAACGCTTTTTAACTAAACAATTTATTACATTGTGATTGATACTCCCTGACATTGTTAAAAGAACGTTTCAAATTATCTTCGAAATAAAAACACAGAAATAATAAAATACAAATACGTGTCTCACCTTCTCGAGAATCCAAGAGAAAGTCTGATAATTTTGTGGCAGCATTTCCTGCGCAGTATGACGTCTTACATATTAAATTTTAACTTCAATTTTCATTCATCAGTGAAAGAATTAGGAATTTTAAACATTTTTCAGTAATGTGAGGATGAGGATAATTCGATTTCTCACTTTTTGCTTGATTCATGGTACAAGGCGTTGTTATTTTTGTGATTAAAAAGTGTTAATAATTTGAAAACACGCAGATTTTATGAGGAAGACGTATTGAAAAAAGAATTATTCGATTAATTGATTTTAAAAGGAAAACCATTTGAACAAAATTTCCCGTAATTTAAGGAATTGTTAAATTAAGAGAATGAACCTATATGCTTTGACGCTAGAATTTCGAACAAAACAGAAAAGATTTTCGACTAGAATCACGATAGGAAACGTCAGATGACGACAATTAATTTATCCTTGGTACAAACAATTAGTTTGTACTACGGATAAATTGACTGTCGATGTATTAGATTGCCGTTGTATTGCGCCGAATATTAGATCTTGGCATGATGAAAAAGCAAATAATTCGAGGACAAAGCATTAATTTCTACATCTGTATGAGCAGAGTTAAATCTCTTGATTTAACTCTGTTCATGCAGATGTAGAAATTAATGCAGCAATAAATTATTCAATAATGAAAGATGAAATCAAAATAAACAATAATGAAACCGATTCCATAGATAAATTATCTTTGCCATTGTCTCACCACAGTATCGTTTTACTTCGTTTCTAATTTTGATAATTCGAAGAAAATTTTCATATGCACCATATTTGAACACACACATAGTATTCGCTTCATAAATTAATATAATAATAAAACATTTTTTTAAAAAATTATTTAAAATTTCATATACCTTTTAAGTTTTTTTACTATTTTAAAATTGTCTATAAACCTAAATAAATATTGTCTTTAATTTTATACAAAATATATTCTTTTTTCCAGAAAGCACTTTAAAATTTCGAAATATTTCCTTTGAAATATAAAAGTAAACTATTTTTTTAATATATATATATATTTAACTCTTAAATATAATCCGATTAAAAGTACACTTCTATTAAAAGGTATTTTAAGGTAAACAAATATCGAACTTCTAGAATTCACATTAAGTAAAGAAAGCAATACTCATTTAATCAAACTTTGAATTTATTAGGTATTACATCAAAGATTTCAAGAAGTCATAAAAAATAAAGTAAAAAATTTCCATATTTTAGGAACATAACGTAAAAATATTCTTTCTCTTCCGCACTTTAAGAAATAACATCATTAAATGTAAATCCGAACAATTTTAGTTATCGCACAAGAATAAGACTAAATTTGTATTGAATTAAAATTAAAACGATATTAGGCAGAATTCACGTATAGGTTTCAGCTATTCTTTTTATCTATATGCATATGATTTTCAAAATCATCATATAAGGAAACACTTTCCAAGAAACATCATAATTACAATGCTTCCCTCTGCTGTTTGTATTTTGGTGTTTAAATTAAATACTGTCAAGAAAAATGTCTTTTTACAAATTTCACGTGACACCTCTTTTTCGCTATTAGTTTACAAATCTCTTCTTAAAATATCACCCACTAAGGTGATTTTCCCCTCTTTTTTAACATGAAAATTTTTACTTTGGGAAATTGAAACGCTTTTCAAACAATTACAAAAAGATAAAGACCTACCACGCATCCCAAACATTAAGCTTCTCTCTGGTATGAAACTGGATATGTTTTTTAAAGGACAAAAAAAAAAGGTTTCTTAAAATTTTTTAAAATTTTGGAGGTTTCACTCTGGTGTGGATTAGCTAATGTCCCTTTTGAGAGAACGCCTCCTTGCAAATTTCACAAATATATGACTTCTCATTTGTATGAATTTGCAATTGCTGTTTTAAAGCAATACAGTCAGAAAAATCATTGTTGCAAATTTAACAAATATAGGCTTTTCCTTTTGGGATGAATTGAAAAAATCTTTTTAAAATAACTTCAGAGGAAAAAACCCTTATTACAAATTTCAGAAACAAATGACTTCTCCCTGGCATACATTTTCAAATGCTGTTTTAAAGCCCTACAGTCAGGAAAAAACTTGTTGCAAATTTATGGCTTCTCTTTGGTATCAATTTGCATGTCTTTTTAAACTAACTTCTAGCAGAGAAAGCCTTATTATAAATTAAACAAACATATGATTTCTCATTTGTTTGAATTCGCAAAAGCTGTTTTGTCAGAAAAAACCTTCTTTCAAATTTCGCATTCATGAGGTTTCTCTCTTGTGTGAACTTGCAAATGTTTTTTTAAAGTACTAGTGTTAGAGAAAGTCATCTTGCAAATTTCACAATTTGTCTTCGCTTTGAAATGAGTTCGAAAATGCCTTTTAAAATTACTTCTGTCAGAGAAAGCTTTGTTGCAAATTTCACACCTTGTCTTCTCATTGAAATGATTTCGAAAATGCCTTTTTAAATGACTTCTGTCAGAGAAAGCTTTGTTGCAAATTTCACATTCATATGGTTTCTCTCTGCTGTGAACTCGCAAATGCCTTTTTAAACTACTACTAGTGGAGAAAGCATTATTGCAAGTTTCACAAACATATGGCTTCTCCTTGGTATGAGTTCGCAAATGCCTTTTTAATTCACTACTGGTAGAAAAAACTTTGCTGCAAAATTCACAAATATATGGTTTCTCTCTCGTGTGAACTCGTGAATGCCTTTTTAAATCGTAATTGCAAGAAAAAGTCTTATAGCAAATTTCACAAACACATGGCTTTTCCCCTGTATGAACTCGCAAAGTGGTTTTTTAAAGTGCTAATGTCGGAGAAAGCCTTATTGCAAATTTCACAAGCACATGGCTTTTCCCCTGTATGAATTCGTAAATGCTTTTTTAAATTACTATTGAAAGTGAAAGCCTTCTTGCAAATTTCACAAATATATGGCTTTTCCTTGGTATGAATTCGAAAATGCTTTTTTAAATAACTAATGAAAGAGAAAGCCTTCTTGCAAATTTCACATTCATGAGGTTTATCTCTGATGTGAACACGCAAATGCTTTTCTAAAGCACTACTGCTAGGGAAAGCATTACTGCAATGTTCACAAACGTGTGGTTTTTCCTGAGTATCAATTCGCATGTTATCTAATGTAGCCATTAACAGAAAATGGCTTTCAGAATATTTTGCAAAAATTTGGCGTTATTTCGGTTTGAATATATTCGAATTTTAAAAATACTACAGTGAGAAAAAAACCTTTTGGATATTCAACAAGCGTAAGGCTTATCCCTGGAATGAGTTAGTATATGACATATTAAATAGCTCTTCTTGAAGAAGACCCTTTCGCAACAACCACCAGTACGAGGGTTTACTTTGGTATGAATTACAAAATGCCTTAACATAAAATTGACACGAAGACCATTTTAAAAATTTCACGAATGACGTCTGGTGTAAATTCGCCAAATTCATCATGAATTGCCATTTCCAGAGATATTGTTGCAAATTTCACCAAGATATCCATTCTTCGGCTTCGTCAATGTCTGATAATATATTTACGAAGAGAAAGGCGCTTTTACCATAATTACACGAAAGTGTCTTCTTTTGTATCTGTAAGAAAAAAAAAGACTGTTTGAATGGAACACAGCAATTTCAAGATATCTGGAAGCCATTAAAAATAAAGAAACAATTACCTTCAATTTTAGATAAGAATGGGGGGGGGATTAACAAAATTAATCATTTTTGTAAAAGTGAAATAAGTACTGTAAAGTCCAGCGAAAACGCGCGCCTATGCTTTCAAGCTGCAATTTTTAGTTTTTGGGTATATTCACCGTATAAAGTGCAATCTCTTTTTTTTTTTACAAAGAAATTTAAAATATAAATATCAATGCTGTTAGGTTTTGAAGTCATACATTCGAGGCATTATCTCAGGCTTTTGAAAAAGTACCATACTTCTAGAACCAGAACTCTTTAAGTCCACATGGTACGTCATTTCTTTTGAATAAACAGTATTTCGATGTATGTAGAGTGGTAAATTTTCTTTTATGCTTATCTCTCTTTTTTTATTTTTATTTTTAAAGCTATCATTTTTATAACCGGCGTATAACGAGCACTCATAAATTTCGATCTTATTTTTGGAGTTAAAAGTGCGCGTTATATGCCGGATTTTACGGTAAATGTTTTTGGATAAAGTTTCACTCTGTCGTTCTATTTTCTTTTTTGATGTTTTTAGGAGCACAATCCGTAAGATCTGGAAAGCATTTCCCTGATATCTAAATGAATGAAGCAGTACTGAGCTCATTTTCCTCTTGACGCGAATGTTTTGTTAAATTTAAATTGCAGCACTGATCAATAGAATCAACAACCCAAGTGAGTGAATATTAACGTCACACTGTTCAGCTACACGAGGGCTTTTGGCGACAGACCACGTAATTTTGAACCATGGTCAAGTGGCGTGGACCCCCCTCTCCTAACTACCACACCACACCAACGGGAGGACGTTTCAGCTCTCGACATATTTAACTGCATCGCTGCCCTACACGGCGGATCTTTAGGGGTACTGGGCTCGAACTCATGACATGCCTGCCACGATCCGATACCTTGACCACTGGGCTACCGCAGCCCCATCAACAACCCAAAACCGTGTATTAAGTCTCACCAGTTGGCTAAGAAAGAGACAGGCGTTCTTGGGCCGTATTATTTTAAAACTATGAAGAAATGGGATATTAATAACAGAATGCCAATATTGCATTTTTAAAGTATTTAACAATTGATTCCATTTTCTTTACTTTAGTATAAAATTGGGAGTCGAAAAATGACAGAGAATAGTCCAATCAGGTTAACACATAAAAACGCAACATTCAGAAAGACAGAAAATTCTGGAAAATTGCTTTGACAAATTCTGTACTACTTGAAGTGTTTCATATCACATTATGCAAAGTTTTTTTAACCTTAACTAAACAATTTATTACATTGTGATTGATACTTCCTGAAATTGTTAAAAGAAGCTTTTAAATTCTCTTCGAAATAAAACAAGCAGAAATAATTAAAATATCAATAAGTGTTTCACTTTCTGAAGAATCCAAGAGGAAGTGCATTTCCAACACCGTATGACATCTCTTAACATCTCATACATAGTTATTTCCATATCTGAAACTGATTCACACACGTTTCTCTCTACAATTTCTCAATAGCAAACTCTGTATAAAACAAATGAAAAATAAACGACTTTACTGAGAAAGACAATTTAAGGGCACTCGTGGACATGTGGATTCTCCTTTAACTTCAATTCTCATTTATCAGTGAAAGAATTGGGAGAATTTGAAAATTTTCCAGTAAGGTAAGTGTGAAGACAACTCGATTTCTTACTTTTGGTTTTTTATGACACAAGTCAATTATAGGGTATTAGGAATAGAAATAAGAAAATTGCAACCACTTCCAATGACTTATTTTAGTCATTAAAAAATGTTCATGATTTGAAAATACGCAGATTTTACGAGAGAGACGATTTATTGAAAATATAACTATTCCATTCATTTATTTGTAAAGAAAGAAAACCATTTTAACTAAATTTAGTGAAATTTGAGGAATTGTTAAATTGTGAAAATGAATCGGCTTTGCAGCTAGAATTTGGAACAAAAGAGAAGAGAATTTCGACTAGCATCCATATCACGACAGGAGACTTCAGATAAGAACGACAATCAATTTATCAGAGGTACAAGCTAATTTGGATATTAGATCTCGGCACGGTGGAAAAGCAAACAAAAGTGAAGAGAAAGCATTGATTTTTACATCTGAATGAACAGAGTTAAACTAAGATGCAGTAGTATAATAGACACAATACTGAAAGATGAAAAAAAAACTTATTATGAAACCGATTCCATAGATAACTTATCCTTGCCATTGTACCACATCATCTTTTTATTTCGTTCCTAATTGTTAAGGGGATACAACACTTTCAGACGAATTTTTTCACTTAGATAACTAGAAGAAAACTTTCATAGGCACCATATTTGAACACACACACAGTATTTAGCTTCATAAATTGATAATAATATTAATAAAGCTTTTGAAAAAAAATTAAGATTTCATATACCTTATAAATTTTTTACTATTTTAAAATGTTCTGTGGTGTGTAAAACTAAATAAGTATTGCCCTTAATTTTATATAAAACATATTTTTCTAGAACGCATTTTAAAATATTTCCTTTGAGATATAAAAAAAAACATCTTTAAAAATATTTATCTCTTAAAATATAATCGCATTAAAAGTATAAAATGGTATTTTAATGTTTAACAGTATCCTACAAATTTCATAATTACCGAAAAATTTCTTTTTAGATTTGCTTGTGGCTCATATTATTAAAAAGCTTGCCACCACAAATTTCAGATCTGTTAACAAATTGCTTTTTAAGATGTTGAAGCTTTCTGAGCTTAGGTTTTGGTTTCATTTTAAAGCCTTCTTCCACTCTTAAACTGAATTAATTAAAAATATTTTTGATCACAATCAACTCTTTTGCTGTTAAATGTTTATTAATTCCAATTTTCAGCACTAAAATCAGTTCTACTTTATTACATTTTGAGTTTTTTGAATTATCATTAGTTAAAATTGATTTCAAGGGCAATTTTTGCTTTAAAAAACAGTTTATATAACTTAGAAGCTTTATTGATTTTTCCTGTTGAGAAAATGTCTGGGCCCAAAAAATTTACAGGTGCTAGAAAAATTTTTTCAAAAAAATGAATAATATAAAAATATTCTAAAAAATTTTATATTTTAATTAATTCTAATAATATTTTTTAATTAAATATGCAGATAAAATGAAAACACAACATTTCTTTTTTAAAAATTTTAAATTTTCGTATATTTAAAAAATTAACCAACTTTAATTTTAAAGAAAAAAACTAAAAATTCCAAAACGCCTATTTTAAAACTGAATTTCTTTTTTTTAGAAAAAAAGCATTTTTTTTAATATTAAAAATTTATATAAAATTTTATGGATAAAAATTAATCATATAATTTTAATTTTATGAAAACTTATTTTAGCTATTTTATCATTAAAATTTTTATGCATAAATGTTTTTTTTCAAAATTTTTTAAGAAAATATTAGGTTAAGATTAAGCGAATAAACTGTGATCGTAAAAATCAAAAAATGCAAAATATTTTTTGAATTAAATTATTTTTTTTTTTAAATTTAAAAATAGTGTTTCTTAGAACATACATTGAAAATAAAAATTAAAATTAACCCAGGCACAAAAATTTCGTTTATGCAGTCCCGGGGGTTAATTTTTGGGGCTTGGGGTGGGAAAATAAGGGGACCTGAAGGGGGTTTTTTACGGGTCGGATAAGCTGGATTAATCAGGTTTTCTGGTAAAAAATTTTCCCATTCATCAGTGCATAAGGGGGGTACATCTTCGAACCCAGGGCCCAAATTACCTTAAATCGAGGTTTTTCATTACAAATTTTTAAAAATGCTTTTTCTGACTTTTAATTTTGAGGAAAGAGTTTTCTAATTTCCCTAGGGTTTTTTTCTGTTCATCATAAGCCTTGAAATTTTTTGTATATATTCCAAACGTATTTCTTTAAAAGTTAGTATGGATTTAGGTAATTTATTTTTTTAAAAAACAAAAATTTCTTTTAAAAATTTTTTGAGTTTTCCCGATTTTTGAGAAAAAATAATTATAAAAAATCAACAAGGAATAGATTTTCAAACCATATAAATTTTGTTAGAAATAAACAAGAAAAAAATAAATAACTTTTAAATGACTAAAATATTTTTGAAAAGTAAAATTTTATAAAACTGAAAAAACTTCAAAATTAAACTTTTTAAAATTGTAAAAAAATGGCTAATTAAATTGACTTTTACTTCAAAAAAAAACTTTTAATGTAACTGAATATAAAAAAAAAGTTTTCGTTACGCTTCAAAAAAAAGTTTTTAAAAAAAGGCTAAGACAAACAGTGAACTGCTGGAAATGACATAAAAAGGAATCATAAAGTAATGAAAGTTTTTATCTTTAATCAAAAGAATTTATTAGGTATTACACTGGTTTCAAAAGTCATAAGAAAATAAAGAAAATTTTTATATTTAGGGGAAAATAAAAAAAACATTTTTTCTTCAACCCCTTTAAAAAATAAACATTTTAAAAGTAAATAACATTTTAGTTATTGCCAAGAACGTCCAAAAAGTGAGCGAAATTGGGGGAAGCCCTCCATAACGCTGGTCTTTCAGCGGTTTCCGTCAACAACCCCCCCATCGTTCCCAACCCAAAGAATGGTTTTAAGTAGATACCCTCGGCTAATTATCAAACCGGAACTCCATCCGATGCTAACATACAGAGGAGCACCCAAATTGTTGTTTATGTTCGCCAAGATAAATTTATTACAATATGGTTTACTTTTTTATTTTTATCGAGAAAAAGTGGTTGCTAAGGGGTAACGTAAAAGGTTTTTTCCCAGGATCCTGCTCAGCAAAAGTAAACATTGTTACAAATTTTGTGTAATGAAGCTAAAATAATGTAAATAATTTACATCTGAAGTGTAATACATTAATATAACTTTTTGTTGTATTTATTTTTATGTTTCTTGCTACCACCTCCCCTTTGAAACAAAATTTATTATGAAATTAAAAAAAATTTGGGTGAGGAATAAATTAAAAAGAGAGGAGCAACGAGGCATGTGTAGACAAAAAAAAATGATTAAGGAATCGCCCAAAAAAAGGTTTTTTTTTGGTCTAATATAACGTAGAATGATTGATTTGTACTAATTTTTTTTATAGCACGTTTTCCATACAACCGTAGATGGTTTCATAGAATGCCTTTTAATTACCTGGTTTGTAGGGGTTTAAAACTGAGTTTTTATAAGTCCATATAACCAGCATTTTACCGGTTTGGGGGGTTGACGTAATGCATAGACTTTTTTAATCATGCATGAAAAAAAACTTTCCAAGAAATATACTTTAATGCTTCACCCCTGTTGTTTTTTTTTAAAGTTTAAAAAACAATGTCAAGAAGAATGTCTTTTTACAAATTTTAAATGATATCTCTTTTTTGTAATTCATTTACAAAATCTCTTCTTAAAATACTATACTTTGAGGGGATTTTCTTGCAAATTTCGCAAACATGCGAATTTTACTTGGCATGAATGTCGAAATGCTTTTTCAAACAACTACAGGAAGATAAAGACCTACCACACATCACAAACATTGAACTTCTCTCTGGTATGAAATTGGATATGTTTTTTAAAGGCAGCTCACAATCAGAAAAGTCGTTATTTCAAATTTTACAAAATGAAGTTTCTTTCTGGTGTGGAACTGTTGGCATCCCTTTAAATGAGCCTTTTGAGAAAACGCCTTCTTGTAAATTTCACAAACATATGACTTCTCATTTGTATGAATTGGCAGATGCAGTTTTAAAGCACTACGGACAGAAAAACCCTTGTTGCAGATTTAACAAATAAATGGCTCATCTTTGGTATGAACTCGCATATGTCTTTTTAAATTACTTCTACTAGAGAAAGCCTTATTACAAATTTCACAAATATATGGCTTCTCTTTCGTATGAACTCGAAAATGTCTTTGTAAAGTACTTATCGTAGGGAAACCCTTATTACAAATTTCACAAACATGAGGTCTCTCTCTGATGTGAATTTGCAAATGCATCTTTAAGTCATCATTTTGAGAAAATGACTTCCTGCAAATTTCACAAACATATGGCTCTTCTTTAGTATGAATTCGTAAATGGTGTTTTAAGAGAGAATTCTTAGAAAATGCCTTCTGGCAAATTTCACAAACATATGGCTTCTCATTGGTATGAATTCGCAAATGTCTTTTTAAATTACTTATAGTAGGGAAAGCCTTATTACAAATTTCACAAGAATGAGGTGTCTCCTTGGTGTGGATTAGCAAATGTCGCTTTAAATCACCCTTTCGACAGAAAGCCCTCCTGCAAATTTCACAAACATATGGCTTCTCTTCAGAATGAATTCGCAAATGATTTTTTAAGTGATAATTTTCAGAAAATGCCTTATTGCAAATTCCACAAATATATTTCTTTTCCTTGCTATGCATTCGCAAATAATGCTTTTTTAAATATTTTCTAATAGAGAAAGCCTGCATACAAATTTCACAAACATGTAGTTTTTCCATTATAGTTATTCCATCCATTTATTGTGTTTTTTAAAATCCTTATTAACAGAAAATGGATCTTTGAGAAATTTCATATATTTGCCATTTTTGTATGAATTCGGAAGTTTATTTTAAAAGGAATATACTGTGAGAATGACTTCTTGGACATTTGACAAATGTGAGGGATAGGCATAGAATGAAAGTTAGCAGATGCCGTCTTAAATAACTCTTTTGAAGGAGACTCTAACAGGACTTTCAACAAGATATGCCCTCTCTTTGGTAGGAATTTGCGTCAGACTGACCACCTGATTGGAACATCTGATGCATCTCAGTGCCCAAGTTCAAGAAAACTGAGATGGGCACAGTTGGCCTTGGCCTAATGGGTTATTGTATTATAGAGTTTAGTTTTGGAAGGAATTACAAAATGTCTAAACATAAAATTGGCAGGAAAGGCAGTTTTGAAAATTTCAAAATACTGAGGCCTGTCTTTGGTATAAATTCACAAAAATCATGAATGAATATCATTTGCAGAGGTATTGTAAATTTTACTAACTTGTCTTTTCTTCAGCTTCAGTACATAAATCTTTAATTAAGTGTGTATGAAGAAAAAGACCTTTTACAGTAACACACAAAAGTATCTTTTTTCTAATTTGCTTGCATCTGTAAAAAAAATTTAATGGAACACTTCACTTAGGGAATTTGGAAGCGATTACCAATAAAGAACTAATTACCTGCATTTTTAGATTAGAATGGGAAAAAGTTCTAACAAAATGATCACTCGTGTAAAATTAAAATAAAACAACTCTTTTAGGTAAAGTTTCACTTTGTTTCTACTTTCTTTTTTGATTGTTTTTAGGCACAGATCTGGAAACTATTTTCCTCAGTATCTGAATTACTGCAGCAGTACATAGTTTAGTTTAAATCTCAGCGCAGATCACTAATGGTAAGAGTCAACAACTCTAAACTGTATTAAGCTTAATCAGTTGCCTAAAAATGAGAAAATCATTCTCGGACCGTATTATTTCAAAAGCTTTTGAAATAATTTGGTCTAAGAATCACTGAGCAACAACAAAAACAAACCTTCTTGTCTGATTCCTAGTTTTAAATAGCCTATTATTATTTTTGGGCTGAAAAAAACCAAAACAAATATGTAAATGAAATTCACTTATCAGCTCTTGATTTTAAAATATACAACAGCCCATCAATCAATTTATGCGTGTAAATTTGAAGAGCAAAACATTACTAACTAATAAATACAATAAGTCTTGTATCAAGAAACAGTGTCCATATCAGAAATCAGCATTATTTTTTAGTTTATCTTCTGTGAACATTTATTTTTGGAAATCTTCTTGTATGTCAAAACCTGAGAATCCCTTATAACTGTCCTGTAGTAGTATGTGAGCATTGACTCATCCCAACGACCCTGATATCTACATTCCATTGCTGCCATAACTTGATGAAACCTTTCACCATGTTCATTGTTCATGCTCCTTGTTCTTTTAGTATTGTTAGTTTAGTACAGTTCTGAAGAAAAATTTCAAGATTGGAATGTAAAAATGGTTTTTGGAGACATATTGCATCCTAGGTAAGGGAACTTTTGTAGGAGTTCTTTCACCAACTGTTGATAGTTCTAATCTTCTTCGTTGCCAATAGAAATTCTCGTACCACACTTTTAGATTTCCCAGGCTGCTTTCTCCTTCCATTCCAGAATTCGATCAAAAGCGAGGTACTTTATGATTTTGCATATTTGAAGGCCCATGAAGATTACCTGCCCTAGTCTTTGCATCATTCAATCTTGGGAATTTAGATCCAAAGTATTGGAAGGCCTCTCCATCCTTGTTAATGGATTTCACAAAGTTCTTCATTAATTCCAGTTTAATGTGCAGGGGTGAAAACAGAATGTCATTTGCCTTTATAAGAGGATCATTTGGGACATTTCTCTCACCAGACTTTAAATTTCTGGTCGACCATTCATCTTGTATGTAGTGATTTTTCGATTTCTACTGTCCCACAAACACAGAAAATAGCAGTACTTAGTATAGATTAACTGCATTCCCATGAGTAAAGCAATGATTTCCAAGTCACTACAAATCTACCATTTATTATCCTCCTATTTTATTAACTCTAGAAGTAATTTCACATTTACATAAGTTTCCTTCATGTGAACAAAATGTCTAATGAGAATGGAAGGAAGAAAGTTGCCACTGTATAGTACTACTGCTAACAAACTAAGCTTGGAAGAGTCTAAAAACAACCTCCATTTAATTAATACATATGTGTCCTTCATTAATAATATACAAATATACACAAGATATAAATGTAAAATAAGAAGACATATGTGGCGGTTACTTTTTTTAAATAACCACAAACCTGTTTTGTCATTTATCAGATTGCTGGACCCATTTGTTTCACCTGTTTTGGTAATAATCACTTCCCTGGCCATTGAGCCAGTTCTCGGCAGCTGTTTGAACATCACTGTCTGAAGTGAACCTTGTTCTGGATAAGTGTTTCTTCAATGCCGAAAAAGGAAATAGTCACCAGGAGGCATGGGGAAAGGGAATGAATCCAAACTGCCTACCTAAACTTTTGCAGCAATTCCTGAATCTGGAGAGCTGTATAGGGTGCCAATTGCTCTCTGCCGGATTCAAAAGGATGACTCCATTTCACTACTTGTTGTCCACTCATTGCATCACACCCGTACTCTTCCACAATTTGTCAGTGAATGTCAGATGGGGACACATTCTTGACCCATAAGAATTGTATCAAGGATCGCACCTCTGTACGAGACCTCTGTATATCCCATATAAATGATAAATGGCAAGCTGGTTGAATACACACACACATACTAAAATACAGTGATTCAATAAATATTAACATCCCACTATTGAGCTACTCAAGAGCTTTTGTCGACAGACCTTGTAATTTTGAACTATGGGCAAGTGATGAGGACAAGACATGAGCTACCATCTCCCTCTCCTAACTACCACACCACACTAATGGGAGGACATCTGAGTTCTCAACAAATTAATGTCCATCAACCCCTCTAAATGGTGGGGCTTTAGGGTACTGGCCCTCAACTCATGACATGCCGCCACGAAGCCCTACTTTTGACCACTAGGCTACTGCGAGCATGCTAAATACAAGTCGTATAATAATACCAATTACATGTGAATTGTGATATACTTGAGGGAAAAAAATTATTAAATCTTTTAAAAAACATATTTAAAGTAAGAAACCCTAAACACTTGAAAGAGATAAAGTAACTGATTTATAAACAAACATACTCAAAAGTTATGAGAAAATTGACAACATAAATTGGTTTAGAAAATAGAACAGGATTAAGATTTGATCATTAGAAAAAATTATTAAATAAATTGGTAACACTTTATAATAATTTATATCTTAGTCTATTAAAATGATACAAAAAGAAACTACAAAAGAAAAAAATTAATGGTATGTACTGTCATGATAACTGTAAACATGATAACTGTACTTGTGTTAACTGTGTATTGTAACTATATATCATTGCTTGTGTTAAGCTGTTGTGAGATGCCCATTGTCATCTCATGCTTAATAAAATAATTTAACTGTTTCTGATGCAAATGTTTTTGAAGAACATTCTAAAACCAACAAACATAACATGGTGTCGGAGTTTTAGCGTATATCAGATTAAAAAAGATATCCACGCGGCTTATGGAAGCCTTCACCCCTTGCTCCACGCAATTTTCGCGGGAAATGTGAAAGAAAAAATGGGGGGAAGAACGGGAGAATTATCTCCCTGGAAAACAGAAAAGACGATCACACAGATAAAGTAAAAATAGCAATCCTGTTGAACTTATTGGGCAGTGAAGGACTTGAAACATACAACACCTTCAAGTTAGAATCGAAGTTTAATTTTTGGAAGTTCTTCAAAAGTTTGAAGAATATTGCTCACCTACAGAATGTTGTTTATGAGCGTTATAAATTTTTTCGTGTGCAACTGGAGGGCCAAGCAAATTGAGACATGTCACCAGCTAAAGACTTTAGCATCCATGCTGAAGTTTGCAGAGCAAGAAAATGGTTTGATTGGGGAAAACCGCATCGTTTTGGGAATTAAAGACAGTGGGTTACAAGAATCATCCGCGAAAAATAACCTCAGTGTTGAAAAGCGATTGAAATCGTCCGGCAGCTGAAGCTTAGCCGGAACAACCAAATATGAAGCACGATACAGCCATAATAAACTTCGGAAGGAAAATCAGAGCAGCCTAAAACCCAGTACAACTGAAAAAAGTGTGGACAAAACACAAGCCTCGAGAGTGTCCAGCGCTGGGAAAATTTGTCCAAGTGCAAGAAGAAAACCTTTTTGCTGCTAAATGTTTCAGAATACAAAGAACATTCATGAAATGAACGCTCCAGAAAATGAAAGGTTTATTTTGGGATTCTGTGAATGAAAATGAAACTAAATGTGCAATGAAAATATTACAGATTCTAATTTTAAGAATGTAGAAATGGTAAGTGAAACTACTTGGTAAAAAAAATGTTTCATTAGATGTAAATAATAAGTGTTTTGATGTAAATTTCAAACTGGATACGGGAGCTGAAGTAAATATTTTGCCATTGTATGTTTTGAGTATGTTTAAAGTTAACCCAAAAAACTTAGTAAAACTAATATATCTCTAACTACATATGGTAATTTTAATTTAAAGCAAATGGTTCCCTTTATAATTAATTGCTCTACTGATAAACTCAAAAATGTTCCTTTCCCTTTTCTATAGAAAATGTAAAACCCAAAAACCAATATTAGGGTTAAGAGGTTGTAAGGAATTAAAACTTATTGAAAGAAATTGATGCTATTGAATGTAGTATAAGAAAAAATGAGTTAATTAAGCAATATAAAGATGTATTTACGGGGGTAGGGAATTTCCAAATGAACCACACATATCCATTATTTTAAAAGATAATGCTGTACCAGTAATTCCCCCACCAAGATGTGTTCCTCTGGCTTTGCACCCAAAAATTTAAAAAAGTACTCTAGATAGATTAGAAAAAGAAGGAATAGTGTCAAAAGTTAATAAGCCAACTGATTGGGTGCAAAGTTTAGTCATTGAAGAAAAACCCAATAGAAATTTAAGATTATGTTTAGACCTTAGAGATCTTAACAAAGTAATTAAAAGAGAACATTATCAAATTCCTTGTACAGATGATATCATTAGTAGATTAGAGGAAGAAAATATTTTTAGTTGTAGATTTGAAAGATGGTTTTGGCATTTACCTTTAGATGAAGTTAGCTCTGAAATTTGTACATTTAATACACCTTTTGGAAGGTACAAATTCAACAAAATGCCATTTGGTATAGTTTCTGCACCTGGAAGTATTTTAGAAGGAAATCAAAAGCTTTTTTGGGGATATTGAGGGAGTAGAGATTTATTTTGATGACATTTTGTTGCAGGATTGATGAGGGGTTCACATGATGCAATTATGTCTAGAGTTCTTAAAAGAGCCAAATTGTTAAATATAAGTTTAATCCAGATAAACTACAATATAGGGGGTCTGAGGTAAAATATGTAGGTCAAATTATATCTAAAATCAGGTTTTAAAACCTGATCCAGATCACATAAAAGCAATTTTGGATGCCAACACCAAAATCAAAACTGAAGTGGGGATTGTTAGCATGATGAATTTTTTTCAAAATTTATACCCAATGTATCTAAAGTTACTGCTCCATTAAGAGAAATCATTCATGAAAATGTAGAATTTAATTGGGGAAAAGAACAAGAATTGTCCTTTTTAAACATTAAAGAATTGTTAGCTAAAGCCCAATTTAAAAAATTTTAGTGTTAAATGATGAAAAGTAATACAATGTGATAGTTCAAAAAAATGGCTAGGATCCTGTTTCCAAAAAGGTCAACCGGTATCATTTGTCTCCCCCAGTTTAACAAACATGAGGAAAAAATTTTGCACAGATTGAGAAAGAATTATTGCAATTGTTTTCTCATTTGAGAAATACCATAATTTTGTATATGGACGTAAGTTGTTGTAAAGTGACCATAAGCCTTTAATGGCAATTGTTAAGAAACCTATGCATAAAATATCTTCTAAAATGCAAAGAATGATTTTAAAATTATTAAAAGTATGATTTTGAAATAAATTATGTACCAGGTAATCAAATGTTTTTACTGATACTTTATCACAAAACATTTTCTGTTAGTGAAACTGTAAGGATGATCCTGAAAATGCTTTTAAAATTGCATACTATTTCAAAAAATTTACCCATGAGTGAAAGGTATACAAATTTTAAAAAGAAACTGAATTAGATCCAGAATTACAAATAGTTGGGTTTAAAATATCAAAGAGGGTTGGCCAAATCTTACAAAAAATGTAGACAATAGTGTAAAAACATATTATAAAAAATTAAAAAAAACATTTATATTCAAGAAGGGTTGTTATTTAGCAATGAAAACTAATTGTACCTTATAGTTTGAGAAAAGATGTGCTACAACTAATTCATGAGGCTCACTTTGGGATAGGTGCAAGAAAAGAACTAGAGAAATAATGTATTGGCCAGGGATGAACTCTGACATAGAAACATTAGTATCACAATGTGTAATATGTAAAAATTAAAAAGCTAATAGTAAAGAGCCATTAAAACCTCATACAGTTCCCTATAGACCCTTTGAAAAGATAGGAGTAAATATAATGGACTTATATATTACCTAAGTTATCTAGTTGTAATAGACTATTACTCAAAATGAACGGAAATTGCTGAACTTGTAAATAAAAGTGCAGATGAGGTAATAATTAAAACAATTTTCTCTAGATTTGGTGTTCCAAATATTGTAATATCAGATAATATACCATTTAATAGTTATATTTATAAAAAGTTTGAAATGATTGGGATTTTAATTATGCATTCATTAAATCCCCCATTACTCCCCAAGTAATGGAATGGTTGAAAAGCAGTAGGAATTTCTAAAAGCATTAAGAAAAGGCAAGGGGAAAATAGACAAGATTATTTAGTAGGTTTAATGGAGTATAGAAACACCCCAATATCAGGTCTTGACCTATCTCCAGCTCAAATGATGTTTAATCGTAGATTAAAACAAAATTACAACTAATAAATTGTTAAATGCTGAATTATTTAATAACATTGAGAAAAATTAATAAAAAAGGCAAAATGTTCAAAAAGATACATTATGATAAAACTGCTCATTTTATTACCTGAACTTTTAGCCCGAAGATAAATTAGAATACTAAATTTTAAAACAAAACTGGGAACTGCCAAAATAGTTTCAAAGCATAAATTACATCCTAGGTCATATTTGTTAAAAATCAGTCTGGCAATATTTTAAGACGAATTTGAAAACATATAAAAAATCAAACACACCCTTTTAAAATAGAAACAGATCCTAATGACATAAGTACTTTCAATTCTGATTCAGAAGTAATTGTAAATCCTCAAAATATACAGAACTGTAACGAGTCAGATTGTAATGTACAAAGAAGTAACCGTGTTTGTAAACCACCATCTTATTTCAATGACTATGTTATGTGATTAATAACTTAAAGGGGGATATCATGATAACTGTAACTGTGAATGTGTACTTGTGTATTGTAACTATATATCATTGCTTGTGTTGTTGCTGTTGTGAGATGACGTTGTCATCTCATGCTTAATAAAATAATTTAACGAAGCTTCTGATGCAAATGTTCTAAAGAACATTCTGAAACCAACAAACATAACATGTACGATATTTTATTTAGTTAAAAGTAATCAGAAAACTGATTTCAAAATAAATGTTTTAAAAATATTGAGATAATATTGAATAAACACATTAAGATAGTGAGCCAAAAAGAATGATTTGTTATAATATTAAATTAAATAAAAAAATATATATATTGAATATGATTAACAAAACCGATTTAAAAATTGTCTTAATTAATAATATCAAGAATTTAAACAAATATGATGGGAGAAATGACTAATTAAATAAAAAAAGAGAAATATAAAATTAGAAAAATAAAGATATATTATAATATTTTAAAATTTTCTATATTTAACGTTAAGTATTCAAAACTTACAGTTCAAGAAGTGTTCAGATATTCTAAATACATACGTATTAAACAAATGAAAAATTTTGAAAAAAATTTGCTTAATTTTGTAATATATTAATGAATAATAAATAAATGTGACAAATACACAAACAAACTGGAAATTATAAAAATCAATATTATGGTAAAATTAAACATAACAGTGTTTTGAAAATTTGTAAATCTACCATAAATAATGCACAGCATTTTTTTGGATATCGGAAAACAATACAGTTATTTGCATTAAAAAAGGCAAGATAGAAATGATTATCCCATCAAACATTTCGTTTTAAAAAAATGCATTCTGGTAAATGGAAGTAAAAAACATAAAAATGTTGAATAAAATTCCATGTGTTTTAAAATTTTAAGAATAGAACAACTCTAATGTTCCAACAAAGATGAATGATATAAAATAATTAAATATATTTTTAAAAAACAGTCTGTTGATTTATTTAATTTTGATACAGCTACAAACTGAGAAAAAATAGTATAAAAAAAATGTATAATAAAGTTTCTAACTATTTAAAAAAAAAAGCAAATTTAAAAAGTTTATTTCAAGCAAGATAACTAAAGAATTGTAGCAATTTATTAAACAACCAAAAAGTAGATGCAAATTTAAGAAAATATTTGTTTATTATGGTTTGAAATTTTAAAAATTTCAAAATAGAATAGAAAATAAAATTTGAAACTGACACTGAGCATCTAAAACTTATTGGGATTTTGTTAAATTTTCCCTTAAGTTTGAACACCTACAAAAAAACTAATAAACTTTAGATTGCAATAAACCCAGACACAAAGAGCATAATATTTTGAGAGATTCATTCTGAAAAGACATAAGAATCAACAGATAAAATTACATATAAGTAAATATAAGCTAAAATAGATCAACCCTTTATCAGAAAAATGCTTACTGAAGAAGAATATAACACTTATTTATATACGTTTTAACACATAAAATAGAATTAGCTATTAAAAGCAATTTATCTGATTTAAATGGTACCAGATTACCTTACAGCAGAAGACAAGGCTTTAAAAATATTTAAAGGTGTTAAAAATAAAATTAGTATGTATCATACATATAAAAACAAAAAATATATTAGACTATAATAACAGCAATACTTACATATAAAAACCTTGCTGATGCACTCCACGATTGCACTATAAAATCAAATATGTGAGTAGGTGACACAAAATGGAAAGATTACCAGGTTAACAAACTAGAAAGAAGAAGGTTATTTTATTCATAGGTCAATCATAAACACAAATTTATTGATTTTGAAACAGGTGTACACTCACAAACTGTCAAAAAAATGTTAAGGAAATGGAAGCATAAGAAACACAGGGACACAGCACATCATTTGGAATCCTATGTGTGTTCATATGGTGAAGCAAGAAAGCTTGGACTCAACTGTAAGTCAACATCGGTCTAATTTCCACAATGTCCTTTGAAATTGAAAATCTTTTTCCCAAATTAAGTATGAGAATACGAATCTTTTTTGCTATTGTTCTCTTTTGCTCAGGCCACGATTCAGGTGGTGTTAATTTTGCTGTGGTAATGTAATATGCAAGTACAGTAACAGTTTTTAATAATGAACATAAAAAAGATTATCATACAAAATATTAGCTAAAAAAGTACATGAAACATCTAAATGTTTTTTAGAAGTAAGTAATTTAGAACCCTGCTTAAAATATTTAAATACTCAAATTATAACATTTTGCAAAGAAAATATTAATAAAGGTAAATAGAAAAAATTAGAAACTGACATGTATGCACACATACAACAATAGTAATCCTTACATACATTATGTTTTTAACAAAAGCTAAATGTAATGATTACACTGGGCAACAATGAAAATGATTTTTAAAAGAAAGTACCCAATCCTGAATGCTTTTAACATGCAAAACACAAATATCACAAAAAAAATCTTATTGGCTCGTGTTGCACAAATATTTGCATTTTCCTTTTTTTTTGTTTACAAAGGTGTAATAATGTAATATGCAATATATACTTAAAAATATTTTTTGTTTCATTGTTGATTTGGTGTTGTTGTTTTAACCCCGACTAAAGTCTGTGGATTTCCATGATGTAAAAAAATCACCAATGACCATGTCATATGATTATGCAGCGTATTAAAGTTCCTTAAATGCTGGGTAAAAGAAATTAGCTACATTGTAGCAATTGGTATCCACTTATAAGGTGCCACACTAAAAAAATGATACTAGCTCTCAGAGAATGTACTAGACCTGTAATGACAATCACCAATTTGCAGCCCCATTTGAATGAATTCAATTATTATTTTATTTAAATAATTAATCTTAAATAAAGATATCACATTCATATAATTGCAACAAAGTAATATATTCCATTAACACATAGCAGAATTCAGTAAGATAAATACATGTGATAAAATTGCTTGCACAACAAGTAATAGTGAAAGAGAGAACATTTCTTCTCATTTTGTGCATATTTTTCAAAGCCGTGATTAAGCTGTTACAGCGTAATTTCAACCATAGTAATGCCTCATATCTGTGTTAATACTACAGATAACTTTTGTTATAGTAGTGGAAAATTAACCTTTTCTACACAGAAAAAAATTATGGGCGAAATAATTAAGAAAGCAAATTATTTGTATTTCAGTTGTAAAATAAACTACAAGGACAAATATTGAACCTCACATTAATGCTGTCACACTTGTGCATCAGCACTTTCAAAGTGGATTCAATGCTATTTGCTGTGCCCATGATATAGAGGATCCTTCCAATCACATTAAAAGACTGTTCTTTTTGCATGGAACCACCAACTTCTAAGGGTTTTGTCAAGAGAAAGAAGTAGACAATTTAATACCCTACATACTTTCTGCTCCATGGCATGTCTTACATTGCAAAGTGTTTCCAATTCCTGAGCCTCCTACACATTACTATATCATTTGAGATCAGGAGAATCTCAATATTTTACATTTTTCTCCTCGAGCAGCAGCATGTGGTGGCAGGAAACGTGATGATTATTTTACATGCTTTGATGAAACATCACATAAAATTGTCTCTGTTGAATTCAATGATCTTGTTCATGATTTGAATCTGTCCAAACATAAAGTAGAGGTATTGGCTCAAGACTTCAACAGTGGAATCTTACTAAAGAAAATATATCACAGTGATTTCATTTTGCATGCATCATTTCCTTTAAAAAAAAAAAGTCTTCCATTCTGCTATGATATTGAAGACCTACTAAAAGAACTTTGCATTGCTCATGAGCCTAATGAATGTGGTGGTTGCTTTTAGATGCTTTCAAACTGAGAGACCATTTGTACCTGTTGCACATGTCTATATGACTTACCATATAATCTAAAACAGCTTTTGAGATTATTAACTATAGGAAGTATGGTTGGCAGATCTGTGCTGACCCGAAAGTAGTGTAATTGTTCAAGGGCTTGCAGCCAGGATAATACAAAGTACAGCTGTTTTGTCTGTGGGACATCAGTATAATTGCTTTGTACCACACAGTGCCGGTTTATTCCCTTGGTGCTTGGGGCGGGCGCCCAGGGCCCTGGATAAACTGGACTTAACTAGATTTTCTGGTGAAAAATTTCAACTCACCAGTGCCAAGGGGCTTGTAGATCTGTGTTCGACATGCACTTAAATCGCGGCACTGGCATTACATCAAGAAAAGTTGCCCCAAAGAGCACTTTTTAAGCCTGCAGAAATGAATGCACAGCATCTACCTCTGGCAGAACTACATAAAATCATTATTCCTTCTTTGTATAACAAATTTAGCCTGGCAAAAAAATTGGTAACAGCTATGGATAAGAAAGCGTTCAAGTATCTGCATGGAAAATATCTTTGACTCAGTGTAGAAAAAATTAATAAAGGAATTTTTGTTGGTCCTCAAATTTAGGAGCTTTTCAAAGACCCCAAATTTGAGAGATTTCTTCAAAGTAAAGAAAAACAGGTTTATTATACACTCTATGAAGTGCCAACCAACTTCCTTGCAAATGACAAAGCTGAAAACTGCAAGGATCTGATTGAGGATATGTTTGCTTTATTTCAGAATTTTGTTTACAATATGTCCCTAAAGATCCACTTACAGAATTCTCACTTTAATTTCTTTCCTGATAAGTGTGGGAGGATCAGTGATGAGCACAGCAAACCTCTTAATCAGGAAATTGCCAGCATAGAAGAACTATAACAAGGGAATTGGTTAATGACAAAATTGGCTGATTATTGCTGGATGCTCATCAGAGATACTTCTGACATCCATGACAAGTGATAGAGCTAAAGTAATCATTACGTATTCCTGACATATAATGTACAAACATATATATATTTTTCTAAGCAATGCTACATATTACAAAAAACCTGTAGCCAATACAGGTTTTTCATTGTCACTTTCATGTTCAGCACAATATATTCATTATGAATTAACAAGATTCATCTCAGAACCCAGAACTTTTTAAAGATTTCTTGTCCAGTGTTATCAAGTACATCACAAAGAAACTAATGAGCATAGATGCATGTATATGAAAATGTATCAGATAATTTAAAAAAGAATGTAATTGTGAAGGTGAAAAAAATCAAATGTGAAGAATGTTTTAAAAGATGTAAAGGTGAAAGATGTCTTAAAAATATTTTTTCTTAAGACCTACGAAAATATTTAATATATAGTTGGAATAGAAGAAAAAAAGAATGAAAAGAAAACCATAAGACCAAAAATTTGATGAAAACCAAAGTGAATATTGTTGAAAATAGTTTTGAAAAAATCACAAATATTGCATGAAACAGAGAGACTTATGAAGATTATCTTGAGAAAAGAATTGGTAGAAATCACAACAATCACCAACTTCAAGATAACTCAGCACATTGGCAACCCCATTTTTGCAAGTGTGCTACATTGGTAATCCTGCTTCATTTCAAATTATGACGCCAATAGGTTATGATAATATATATGTGTACCAAAGAATTCTATTAAAAATATTGAAAAGAGAGAAAAATAGTGTAATAAATATAAATGTTCAAGATTTTGAGAAGAGCACAAGCTTTTTTAAGTTAAAATGAATCTAAATAATATGGTTAATTCAATTACGATTTAAGATTTTGATTAAAAGATTTTTTCTAATGAAAATGACTACTTTAAAGGTTATGTAACAAACAAAACTGTTTTTGTGATAAAGTACTTGCTCACAATGGAAAGATTTTGATGTTCCTTTATTGAAAGTACCACTGTTTAAAAAAGGAATTTGAAGCATTTACAATTCTATTAAAGAAATAAACTTACAATTATGTAAGCAATTGAACAAACAGAATGCAAAATTCATTTATTTTTAAAGTTTTTGTTTTTGAGAAAACTTTTAGATTAACAAAATTAAACAAAGTTTCGTTTTCTCATTTATTGATCATTAAAAAAAAAATATTAAACATGTAGGTAAATATTTTAAATATTAGTATTATGAATATGCTAACATGACATACAGCGAGAGAATCATTTTATAAGTGGAATAAAACTGATAAAAATAAAACATTTGATATACAAAAGAAACATTGAATTGATAAGATTATTCTAAATATGTTACTACAGTTGATGCTTACATGCCTATATTTAAAGATAAATCTTTAAAAGAAAATGCAATAGTTACAGATGAGATATCATTCCAAAAATATTTTTTAATTGATTACTTCCCCCTCCCAAAACATAATACAAACATACAACATGCTATAAATAACAAAGAAAATAGGGCTCAAGTGTAATATAGAAGGGCCATTTTGTATTTGGCAATTTTTCTTCGGATTAAGCGATTTTTATCTAAATGTCATAGTGAGATAACGAATTCATTCTAAAATAAATAATTCCGAATAAAGTACCTTCGCGCGATCGCTTTTATTCGCCAATAAAAAGGACTGCGCCAAGTGCCCCATACTACACTTAAACCGAAAATTGTGCAATAAAACTTATAAAATACATGAATTTTATGGGAGTTACTGACATGGTTGTTTTAAATTTGTTAGGGAATCTACTTCAAATAAGAAATTATCAAAAATGAAAAAACTTAAGTAATTACAAATTTGAAAAAATACTAGATTGGAATGAGTTCAAATAGGAAAGCCAGATTTTGAGAATGATAAATATCTCTTAAAAATACATGAGACGGTATGAGGAACTTTAAAACATTTTTTCAACCATGTAATGAAATTATAATACTAAATGAAATTAAATATATATTACCCAATCAAGTTATGATATGAAAGTAAATATATTGATGAGTTCTTATAGGTTTGTGGCCTCTCTATTTTTTACCTGGAAATTCGACACCAAGCAATGTACTTCATTTTATAAAAAATTGTTTCAAACTCTCATATTATTTATCTTTTTAAAACTAGAACAAATCCAGAAGTCGTTAAAGAAAGGCCTTTTTTTTAAGAGGAGGAAAGGGATAGGAAACAGGGAGCTGACATTCTGCAGGGTTACAAACCCAAGCCATTTTCTCGCCTATGTGAGAGCTTTTTTCGCATACGAAGCCGAACTTTCATTTCCTCCTTAGATGTAGACTTGATTGATTGATTAAAAGGTTGAAGGGGATATAGAGCTACACAGGCTATGATCCCTCAAAAAAAGCAGAAAAGGTAAAAAAAAAAAACCTAATAGATTAGTAAATACTAAACAATTTCATTCCCCTTAAAAAGACTCTGAAAGTTGATTTGTTATTCATTGCTCTTTCCAAAACATCTCTAAACGTGATAGTGGAATGTGGATCAATATGAAGAATAGACCAGAGGTTATTACGATGTCTAGTATATCTGCTACAGTTTAGTATAATGTGTGGTCCAAATCATTTATACAATTACATGTAGTATACATTGCATTATCCTGTAAGTTAAATTTATGTAGAAGGCCTGGAGTGATAATCATTTAACTGAAGATTCGAGTGCTTAAGATTTCTTCTCTTCGATTTTCTGTCCACTTTGAAATGACATCAATGGTCGGAATATTTCCCAATTTTTCAAAATACTTGCTTAAGTAAAATTTTTCATTGATTTTTGAATTCTATTTCGATATATATTTTTATGAATGTCTTCTGAGGCAATCCAGTCAATGTAAACATTGGACTCCGTGACCGATCTTGCGAGATTATCCGCCTGCTTATTCCAAATAATTTTCGGAATCCAAAGCAGAATTAACTGATTAATGTAGTTAGATAGCATGTAAATTTTGTTAGCGAGTCTATGAATTACCTTTATGGGATTTGGTCGAGTAATTTTGAAGTGCAGAAAGAACAGAAAGACTATCCGACAAAATAAGTAAATTTACATTAAATTACATTAAATTTACTAAAGCCTGACAAATAGCCAAAGCTTCTGCAATAAAAAAGGAGTTATAATGGTTGATTCTGAAAGCAAATGAAGATTTTTCTTATATACCTGCTATCGAAATAATTTGGTGATTTTTTGAAGCACCAGTAGCTATAAACGAAAATTTTTGAAATTTACGTTCGATCGTTTCATCAAATAAAACGCTTATTGCAGGAATCAGTAGATTTTCATCTTGAAATTTAAACCTATTGATATAGGTCTAAAAAGGTAATTAATCTGGGAATTGAAATAATTTGATCACCACCAACATTTAAATCATGCAGTACACTAATGATATTATTTTTATCTTCTTCCAAAACATTAAGATTCATTGTCTCGGGGCTATTGTAATAAAGAGGAGAAAAATCACTATTAGAGATTTGAGTAATAAAAAACTTGTTTTCTAATCTTCTAATTTTATCTGACAAAATTTCTTGACCAGCTAACTTTAGTAGCACAATATTTGGGATCCATTGAGGGAGACCTATTGCTATTCGAAGGGTTTTATATTGAATAACATTGAAAGGTTTTAATTGATTTTCAGACCATTTATTTATTATGTGACAAATGTAATAAAAAACACTGCATATGCTATTATTAACTAAATTAATGAGATCTCTTGATCTCGGCCCAAAATGTTTATATGCCATACCCTTCAGTGCATTGGTCCTTTTCAAGGCTTTACTACGTAGTTGATTTTTAATATAAAAATTTTGACAGCGTTTAGAAAGAATTAATTTAAGAATAGAAAAATAATAAAATGTTTAATAGAAGTTTGCCATTGTAGGGGAAATCCAGCCAACAAAATATTAGGAAGCTTATAATTTCTTTTATTTGATAATTCAGCTATTGTACATTTCTCTGGGCTTAAATTCAGTTTCCAATATTAACACCACTGGGAAATTCTTTCCAGATTATTTTGTATTTTTTTGCAAATAACATCAAGGGATTTATGAGAGCAAAATATAAAAATGTCGTCGGCATAAACCAGGCATTCAACTTCCGACTCTAAGGTATCAAAAATATCATGCATGTAAATAGTATATAAAATAGGAGATAGGACACTGCCTTGGCTAGGCCCTCCGGAGACAAGCTTTTTGGAAGAAAAATAACCCCTCCATTTTATTTGGAATAATCGAAATGTGAGAAATTTATGTATCCAATTTGCTATATTTCCTGCTATACCAATTTATAAATATTTATAAATAAGACCATCCACGTAAACAGAGTCGTATGCACTTTTAATGTCTAAACTTATTCCTACAAAAATTGTTTTGTAATTTTGCATTCATTATTGCCTTATGTACAAGATAAGTAGCACTTCTGCTATCTTTGAAAGGAACGAAACCATAATGTGTGGGGATGAAGTTTTCTTTCTTTAGTTAAATAGTAAGAAATACGATTAGTTAAAATTCTCTCAAAAGTTTTTGAAAATACAGAAGTCAGAGCTATTGGTCTGTAGGAAGACATCTTAGTTTTATCTTTACATGGTTTTGGAATCGGGAGAATATTGCATGCTTCCACGAATCTGGAACAATTGCATTATAAAATAATTTTTGAAAATATCTTAAAATTACATCACGTTGACCCTGATCAAGATTTTTAAAGAATGTTGCCTTAACATGATCAGCCCCAGGAGTTGTGTTTTTTGAATTTTTTATTGTACTATGCAATTCAAAAATATGGAATTTTTTATTAAGAAGGTTATTTTCGTCGTAGAGAAAATCCAAAGGAAGCGGTTCATGATAGGCATTTTTAGATGCAAAATAATCTGCAAGCATATTTGCTTGCAATTGAGGATGAGTGATAAACCTATTATTAAGCTGAAGAATATTTTGATCGGTGTCAGTAAATGTGGAAATTTTTTTCAGAATATTAAAAAACAGCTTGGGATTAGAAACATTGTTGCATATCTTATCCCAGTACGTTCTTTTGGCATTTTTGATATAGAATTTAAGTTTGCTCGCATATTGTTTACATCTGATCCATAATTCAGGTGAAATATCTCTAATAGCTTTCTTCCTAAATGTTATTTTAAGCTTATAGAATTTATAACAGGTACTATTACCACCATGGTGGGAAGGATCTATTCGAAACTTTAATTTCCCTAATATTATTAGTAATGACTTGCGATATCTTATCGGAAAGATTCTCAGAATTAACTTCTGGATTATTTAAAATAAAATGCGTTTGGTTCATAACTGCTTGCCAGTTTATTTTTAAAATTCGCTTACTTGAATTGAGAAGAGAAAGCTCTGTAATAATTGGACTATGATCACTTTCAAAAGAGCAATCTAAAACATAACTATTGCAGTATCCAGACATGCTTGAAGAACAAACTGTGAGATCTATCAATGATGCTGCACCTGCTGAATTTCTATATGTGGGAACAGTCGTGTTAAGAAGAACCAAATTAGAATCAATAATCCATTCAACAAATTCATTACTATTCCTTGAGATGTGATCCAATCCCCACATCGGGTGATGAAGGTTAAAATCACCAAAAATGAACATCGGAGCCGTTAGGGATTCAAGAAAAGATTTAATCAGCATAATATTAAATTCCGTGGAGCATAAATATTTACAATATAAAATGAAATATTTCGAACATTTATTTTTATTGCGAGTATTTCTAAATCTCTGATTTGTTGAATCTGTATAGGAATCTGTTGTGCAGAAATATTTGAAGGAACAACTATTACTAAACCACCACCTGATCTGTCTTCTCTGTCTTTTCTAAAAATGGTTTTATTTGGAAAATTTATATTATCATGAATTGATAAAAAGGATTCTTGAAAAATCCAGATATCTGCTTCAGAAAAGGGAGGGATATTTAACCATATGAATTCATTTTTGAAGCCTCTACAATTCCATTGAATTATATCCATAAATATTTAAGAAAAAAAATTAACTAGAAAAAACTATCCTCCCTTTGAGGAAAGAAAAACAAACTAATGAAGACAATAATTAACCCCCAAAACAAAAACTCGAAAAAAGGAACGTATTTACAAAAACCATCATAATTCCGTAATTATCCCATATCTATGTTATTGGATGAGTCACTTTCACTAGATGCACGGGTTTTATGGATTGAAGATTTGTTATACCTATAGCCTTTTCTTCCGCAATAGGGAATGACTCGATTTCCCCATTTCAAAAACCCTGCTAAGGTGAAAGTACAGACTCCATTGTTTTGAAAAGCTTCCATAATTAAAGGGTTTGCTTTTCTAATATTGCTTGAAAAGATGTGTCAGCATGTTTTCAAGTTTTTTTTCCAGATAGTCTTGCATATTTGGATTAACTGCATTAGTCTGGATTACTGCAGAATAGGATGTCCTTTTATTGTCCGGAATCTTCTTCGCGCTTCTCCCAATGTAAGATGTTGCTCACATTTCAATTCCAATATCTTTTTTCTTTTATATATTCGGAGCAATTTAATGAGTTAGCTGGGTGATCACCTTTGCAATTTATGCATCTTGAGTTATTAGAACATTGTCCAGAATGCGAAACACCACATTTGATACATATTGCAGTTTTTTGGCAAAATCTAGAAGAATGTAGGAAACTAAAACAGGTTGTACATTGTCTGGGTTTATCTATGAAATTTTGAATTCGATGATTGATGAACCACAGTTTTATAGTTTCCGGTAAAGTTGTCCCGTGTATTGTAATTAATATTGGTGAGAATTGTTGCCGAGTCCCATTTTTAATAAATCTTCTCTTTTATTATTTTAAAATCATTGGTTTCTTGCAGCTCCTTTGCTATCTCATTCAGGGATATATCAAGCGGAATTTCATAAATAAGGATATGATTCCCTCCCAAAGAATATTCGTCTTAACCGACACATTTAGAATTTTCTCAAGAGATAGAATTTGTGCTGCACATACTGGGTCTAGAGTAAAGAATCTTATTTTTCCATTACGAGTAAAAGACATACTTTTTATGTTCTCATGACGAGCAATTTTTTTCTTTATTTCTGCATGTAATAGCTGTGGGTTGGACTTTGGAATCTGAGAGGATCCTTGACTATTTTCTACTAATATATTGATTTCGGATATAATTCTTTGTCCAGCTCGTAAAATAATTTCCGCATCCCTTACAGAAGATCTGAAGAATTTTGAAAATCCTGATTCCATTGTTAAAATATTAGTGACTAAGGGTTGTTCCTCAACATCGGAGACGATAAATCTAGAATGACTCAGCTTGAATCTTTTTTTAAAAAAACCAGAGAAAAATAGAAATTGGAAAATTTCCAAGAAACCGAACCAAAAGGAAGGGAAAAAACCCCTCTTGCACTGAAAAGGGAACCAAATAAAAAAAAAAAGATACAACCTTTTAGGACTTGAGGAAAATAACACACCAACTTCAACCTTTCAACCGACCGCCTCGTATCGCTGCCACAGCAGTTCTCCCATCACCGGATGTAGACTTGGTCACGCCGTATAAATTGTTTTTTAGCGAAAGTTTAGAGGATTATTAAAAAATGTGTAGACATCTTTCGAAATTGTAAGTTTAAATGCATGCTACACATATTTATTTAAAATAAAGAAAAATAAATTATAGTTTAAAAAACCCCCTAAAAAACACTAATTGTTATGATTTCTTACTAGTAGAATTCCGAAATGCTGAATTTTTGTGAAAATGCAGTGCAAAGCACCCCTCGCTTTTACCACAATGACATTAATTTTCGCGTTAATCATTTTCTTCTTATTAAGTTATCCACCCAAAATTTGGATATTGGATATGACTTCATTTTTTAACAGGATAATGACGCCAAGCGCACTGCTTTCAATGTACTCCACTGGTGTCTTTATACCTGTCCCCAAATTCTGAAAACACCTCCTCAATCACTTTATTTAGCCCAGTAGAACAGCGTTTCTCAAACTGTGGGGCACGCTCCCCTAAGGGGGCGGGATAACCCTACAAGGGGGGCGCGAGCATATCGAAAATAAAAGGTTTGAAAATGACTTTACTGGAATGAAGTAAACAAAATACTTTCCGACGTATAAAAAATACACATTTACACTGATATAGTTTATATTTATCATCTGGCGATATTACTTCATCAAAAATAAAAGTTTCCACTTGGATACGTTCATTAGTTATCTGATCCTATAACCAAATAAAAAAACAAACATTTTGTTTGATTTACCCAATTTCACGATGAGAGATTTTATATATTATTATTACGCTTTCTTTTTTTTTTAAACTTAAAATACCACTCTTTCAGAAAAAAAACATAACTCAGACCTAGAGAAAAATTCTAGGAAGATAAAAAATTCCTCACTGTTATTATTATTGAAATACTGTACATTAGCTGTAGAAAGAAAAGAAAGACTTAAGATTTATTTCTATGGGCATTCTGAGACATATAAAGCATGATGAAATACATTTTACACAATTGTGTTTTAGAACTAACATCCTTTTATTTTTATATTGAATACACTTTTAACCTAGGAGCGGTCGCACGGGGCGCAGAGTTAAAGGACAGCAAAACTACCATAATTTAAACAAAATGACGGTTTTGATTGCAAATATTAATCCTGTAATGTTAGCGAAAGGTGTCTGTGATTTGTGTCCTTTATTAAGGTTACGTATCTTTGAAACATTTTAGTTCAGTCTTAATGGAGTTTTTCTCAAACTATCAAAGAAAAAATGAAAAATCCTCGTGAAAGTAGGTAAGTATACTTTCTCTTAGTTAAATTATTCACTGGAATTGTGATTTTTATCGTGTACAATAAAAATAATTGTAAAAAAACATTGACTTGACTCAGTCATCTCACGCGACTATTAACGTTGGTATCGAGTGTGCGCCTGCTCTCCCGGGTTAAAACATTTTGAAGTCTCGCTTTAAAAATAAATACCAGATGTGATGGATATGATAGAGAGCAACACATAGACTAATTTTCTAATGACATTTATACTTTTTAAAATGAATGGTAGATGAAATGAAACTTTAATTAAATATCATTTTGCAATCTCTTCCAATTTAAAACTTAGAGAAAAGAAAAATAACAATAATTATCCTATTATTTATAAGTAGAATGCTTAAAATAAATATTATTTAAAAGTAACAAGTACAAAGTGTAATACTTATCTTGTTAATTTGTACGGTTTTTTAATTAAGACCGAATTGTAGCTTTAGCGCTAAAGCGCATTATTATTGTATTAGGAGGGCGATAAAAATTATGATTAAAAATTGGGTCATTAATAGTGAAAGTTTGAGAAGCACTGCAGTGAACGCGCGTATTTGGTAAGACTTTGATTTTTAAAAAAAGAAAACATGACATATAAACACATAATGGGAAGTAAAACAATAATCACAGAAGCATGGAGGAAAATCGATGCAGAACTTACAAAAAACTGTTTAAATCTATACCAAGACGTTTAAAGGTTGTTGTGTGGACACTAAAAATACCCTTGTATGTCAAGATTAAGAAAAAAAAATACAATATTTAAAGCTATGTTGATATTTTTGATAAGTGTACGAAGACTTCTGTGGCGTAATTCTTTAGTAGCTTTTTGATTATTAATTTTTTAAAAAATAGTTGTACTATTTTTAAAAAATTGATTATATCATTTTATTCAGAGCAAGTTGCAGGTTAAAACTTTTTCTAAATGTTTTGCAATTTTTTTCGACTGATTCTGAAAGTATTATTATATTGTCAAAGTAATTTAATGCAAATTTTATTTGGTATTTATTTAGAATTTGTAGAATAGCTCTTAGAAAAATACCTCTGGGGAATTTTTATATCCAAAAGGCAAGTGACGAAAATAAAAAATACCATAATTTGACGTAAATGCAAGTTTTTCGAATTCATTATCATCTAATTTAATGTGCCAATACACCTTAAACACAGATCAATCGTTGAGAAAAGATTTTCATGTGTTAACTTGTCTAAGACTGCATCTATTTGGGGAATTGGTTCAGCGTCCAATTTTGTGTTATAGCATTTAGATTTCTATAATCGACACATAATCGTGTGCGAGCATTATCCTCTTTTTTAAAGGTCAAAGTTATGAGGGCACCGTAAGAACTATGAGAAGGTTTCATTATTCCTGCTTTCAACAATGCATCTATTTTTTTTTCTAGTTCCGCGTTATCCTTAGGAGAGGTTCTATAAGGACGACTTGCAATGGGTAATTCTGAGGTAAGTACTATTTTAGGGGAAGTATACATTTTATATATCACCCACATCAATTTTGTTTTTAGCAAAGACATGCTTATACTTATCAATAATCACATTAATGATATCATAGTCACTGTGTGACGGATACACTTCACACTAATCCTCATGGGGAATCTTCCCTCTCAAGAAGAAACCCTGATATGGAGATTAGTTCGACTACATAAAGTCAGGGTTTTGTATTTGTACAAGAAGAAGGAGCGGAGATTCTGTTGAGCGTTACGAAGGTGAGATTTAATTGATTTACACAACTTGAGTTATAAAAACGGAGTTTGCCTTTTATATACTAAATTAGTGGGTTGGGAATTTGTAGTCTAAGATAGATTAGGTTAATTTAAATTGAATACTTGCGCTTGTGTGTGTTCACTTAAGGTTTATTGCTTTGTTTATATCACTCCTAAAGCATCCTCTTCTGGTTGATTAGTGTGCTTGAATAAAATAATAATCATTATTATGGAAGTTTCTGGTCATACTTTGTTTCCTCCCACACCCTTAGGTAGGCAGGACGGTGAGGGAGCCACTTCAGGGGATGTGGCACCGAACGGATTTATCCCAAGGGCATCTTTCTTTCCCTAACCCCGAGATAGGAGTCGGATCCAGTTTTAGGGTCTTGCTTGAACTTTTTTTTCCGAATCGGAAAAAGTGGATGAGTTTTTAGATTGCATTGAAAATAATCTGATGTTATATGAGATACCCGCAAATTTAGCCTGTGCATATCTGAAAGGTCATCTCAGGGGACGCAACCAAGGATTAGTATGAGGTATTAGATTATGCTCTCGTGCAGGGGGAGGAAACTGATTTTGAACAGTTGAAACAGGCATTGAAGGAGAGTTTTCCGATTGTGCGAAATAAGACAGAGTTAGAGGCCAGATTTTTTACGTCATATCAAACTAGAGGTTACAAATACAAAAGGTTCTTAAGTTAGAAATGACGGAACAAAATTTAATTGAACACATCGTTAATCGTCTCGAACCTCAAGTTCTTGACTACGCGTTGAGGTTAGAAACCCCACCACTAGATCTCAGCTTTTACAAGAGGTCTCAAAATTTGAAGAAAGATATTCGGTGAGGGAAACCCAGGGTTCGAGTAATAATAATAGTGAAAGACGAGATTGGGATGCACGTCGGAGATCTCCCGACGATCGTAGGAATAGAAATTGGAGGGATGCAGAGGTGTTTGATCGATAAAATGACAGGAGGGATAATAATAAAAGTGCATACAGAAATAGACCACAGGGGAACATCTGAATCAAGAGTTCGATAACAGAAACCGTAATAACAGAAATGATCATGAGTTCAAGAATCGCGGTGGTTGGAATTAGGTTGGAAATAGGGGTCCGAGTGACAATTTTAATCGAGGGGGACCGAAGACATGATGGTCGTCTAAATTGTTTGAAGGTTCGAGTTAATCAAAATGATCAATCGCAAATTAAAGTGAGTCCTCCTATTAGAATTGCTGCTCTGCGGATGTCACCAGTTGAGCTTCCGTACGGACCCATTTTATTGAACGAAACGTTTACAAAAGCTTTATGGGATACTGGGGCAGAAAAGTCGTTTATCTCAGAAGACACATACAAAAAAATATTTTTTTTACAAACCAGTTAAGAAGTCACACGCCGAGGTCGTGACGGGACAGGGTGCCCGTTGTAAAAATGTAGGAATGTTAGAATTTCAAATTAAAATTCGGGAGTTTAAGAAAAATTGGAATTTTCGCATATCGGAGGATTTAGAATATACTTGTACTTTAGGGGTCGATTTTATAAGGAGATCAAAAATTACATTGAATTTCGATAAAAGGTAATTAGCGATTCCGGATTCGCAAATTGAAGAATTGCCAATAGATGAGAAAATCGAAACTGAAGGAAAGTCAAAAGAGAGAACTAAAAACGTCATTTAATAGTTTTAAGGGGATGTTTTCGGATAAACCGGGCCTCACTCATGTATTATATCATAAAATTGACACTGGCGATAAACCACCAGTAGTTTTGAGACTTTATCGGTATGATAGGATAAAACCGGAGATAATCGATTATCATGTTGACAAAATGTTAAGGGAAGGTACAATAATACCCATTTAGTCACCTTATGCGTCTCCTGTAGTATTGTGTCGTAAGAATAACGGATTACCTCCAGATAATCCGGAAGCTTATAGATTTGCGGTAGATTATCGCAAACTTAACGCGATAACTAGACCCTAGATATCCCTTGCCACTCATTGAGGATTTAATCACCAATATTCCTCACACGACAATAATGAGTTCGTTAGACCTGCGGTCCGGCTGCCTCCAGTTGGCAGTAAATCCCAGTGATGTAGTTAAAACGGCTTTTGTGTGTTACAAAAAACGTCACTTATGCGTTTAAGAGCATGCAGTTTGGCCTCTCGGTAGCTGACCCAAATTTTCAGGCCTCCCAGGAGCTGCAATAGATATAATACTCAAACTGGTATTAGGGAAGTATGTGAGAGTGTATATATGGACGACGTTATTATTTCGTCTCCATCATTTGCACACCATGTCGAACATTTAAGGGAAGTATTAAAGTTGCTGCAGGAAGCAGGGTTGAGAGACTTTGAACAAAGATAAATGTAATTTTGGCTGCGAAGAATTAAATTACTTGGGTCTGGTAATTAGCAAAGATGGGATTACCATGGATGAATCTAAAGTTAAGGCAATAATAGAAATGAAACTCCCCAAGAATGCTAAAGAAGTGTCGAAATTTCTGGGCATGACCCAGTGGTATCAGAAATTCATTAAAGGTTACGCAGATCTCTGCGAGTCCTTTATCAATTAAAGAAAAAGTATAAGAAATTATTTGATCGGTTGATTGAATGAATATTAACGTTGCACTGTTCAGCTACACGAGGGCTTTTGGCGACGGATCACGTAATTTTGAACCATGGTCAAGTGACGTGGACGACACCTGAGCTGGCACCCCTCACCTAACTACCACACCACACCAACGGGAGGACGTTTCAGCTCTAAACAGATTTAACGTGCATCGCTGCCCTACACGGCAGGTCTTTAGTGGTACTGGGCTTGAACTCGTGACAAGGCAAGCCACGATCCGATACCTATACCATTCGGCTACAGCGGGCACATTATTTGATCGGAGGAGAAGCAGGTTGCTTTTCAATCTATCCAACGCGCAATTACGGAAGCGCCGGTACTAAAATTACCATATTTTAATGTGTCATTCGAGTTGTTTACTGACGCCAGTTCGATTGGGATTGGAGTGGTACTTATCCAAGATCAGAGACCCATTGCGTATGCTTCCCACACGCTCAATAATGCGGAGAGAAATTACACAGTCACCGAACGCGAGTGTTTAGCGGTTATGTGGGCTTTAAATAAATTTCGCACCTACTTTGGTCCGTTGCCAGTAAAAGAGATAGCGATCTCATGCGGCATTAACCAAGTTAACTAACGGTAAAAATTTACCTAGTCAAAAAAATGATTAGATGGGCACTCAAGCTAGCCGAGTTTAATGTTTAATGGGAACACCATCCAGGAGCTCAAAATAGCAATAATTCTATATTTTTTTTTTTGATTTTCTGGACCATTTTTTTGAACTTCTCTTGTTTCCTAAGTTCGATTTCATTTAGAGTTATCCTCTCTTCGATTACACTATTAAGGTATTGTATTAGGTTGAAAAAGTGCTTTTTAGGTGTTTGATGTTTGGTGTTGTTTGGGTTAATAAGGAAAAAAATAAATATAACTATTGAGGAAGAAAAAGACTAATACATAAAACTAGAGAGTTCTTTAAATTCTTTTTATAGCATTTACTTTATCTAACTTATAAGAATATTTTTAATGCGTTTTTTAAAGAATGAAATTTTTGCCATAATTTTTGCACGGAAAACGGGATATTTCCAAAACAATCTAATCAAATTCAATGAAATTTGTAACATATATGTTATGGCCCTCCAGAGTAATGTTTCTTGAAATCCAATTTCTTTCTTTTTTTTTTTTTTTTGGCCTTGTAGGTTATACAAATTTTTCACTTGGTATTTTTTATTTTACTATACTACGTATAGATAGATAGATAGATAGATAGATAGATAGTCTGTCTGATAGATAGATAGTCTGTCTGATAGATAGATAGATAGTCTGTCTGATAGATAGATAGATAGTCTGTCTGATAGATAGATAGATAGAGATAGATAGAGAGATTGTCTGTCTGACAGACAGATAGATAGACAGATATAAGATAGATAGAACGAACGCTTAACATCTTTGGGAAACGGAACGCGGAGCCCATCCCATATCGAAGGTATTTGAGGCCTTGTGATGGAGAGGCCTGGATTGAGAGGGAGCTTCCTGGTTGGTGGACTGGAACGAGCAAGGGGGTGTGGCTACGACGACTGCTTCGGAGACATCCGCTGTGGTAGAAAATTTTTTCAGTCAAG
Organism: Trichonephila inaurata madagascariensis; assembly: GCA_019973955.1. Classification (NCBI taxonomy): domain Eukaryota; kingdom Metazoa; phylum Arthropoda; class Arachnida; order Araneae; family Nephilidae; genus Trichonephila; species Trichonephila inaurata. Next base: position 84,317 of record BMAV01006813.1, read on the forward strand.
CAGACGAGAGACTCGTCTGCTATTGATCGATATATATATATATATATATAGCAGCTATTATTTCAGAGGAATATAAAAAAGAAAGCTTGTTACTGGTTAAAAATTTGAGCTGGTCAATTAAGAAAAAGAGTACAATTTTTTTATTATCATCTAAATCTGAAAACATATTTTCTAAAAGATGAACAATAGCGGTAGGAAAATCATGGGAGATTTTCCTTTCTACTCTGAGAGCGAGTTCATGTAATAACTCATTTTCAATATAACATTATTAACTTTTATAGTAACTTTGTACATTCCAAGTTGATTTATCTTTGTTTGACCTATATATATATATCAACAAATCTAGCTCACTATAATAACTGACGCTTTGATAATATGAATTATTTTCATCTCTCGCATTATAATTATTACTTGATCTTATTTATATACTACAGTCCCTATTTCCTATAGCTTCTTTGCATTTAAGCACTCTACTAGATCTGGAAAAGACTTAAATGATTTTTTTTTTCAAATTCTTCTTTGTAAATAATGCTTTCTTGGATTGAGCGTTGTAAATGTTTATTTTCAAGTTTTTACTACCTCTACTCAGGACTTTCTGAGGTAGGATTTGCAGAGTTTGAAAGATATTATTTATTTTGATTTTGGAGAAATAGATGGCACAAGAAAAATTTTGTAATATACAAAGTTTTAGAGGAACACGTATCTTCTCTCCTGTTTTCTCGTCGTAAGTTTTTGTGTTTCTTCTTAGATAAGTGTCATCAGATAAGTGCAATTCACGAATAAAAATTAAAATATTTATATATATTGCTATACATCGCCAGGAAAAATTTGTTACAATTAACAAAAATTGCTCTAAATTGCTCTTTTTTTTTATTTTCAATGAAATCGTTTTTTGGAAATACCGACGTAGTTTTGTTACAACAACAACAAATGTTTTGGCAACGCACTTCGACAAGATTCGAGCAAAAAATTTTGGTTTTATCTCTTTGATTTAATGAAATTTTTGCTTACTTTGTCAGCATACGGTTGCTATTAAATCGGACACGATACGATGACATCCTCTTGTTGGATAATTACGCAGTCTACATTAATTCTAAGAGTTCTAGAATGGAAACTGTCAATGTTGTCAAAAGCAAGGACATCCCAACTTGGCCCAGGTCGAGAGTCTCCAGCTTCGGTGTGGGTCTCGTGTCGTTCAAGATTCAGCTTCAATAAGATCATGATCCAAATAACTTTAAAAATCAAATGTTATTCCAGGACATATTTCCCGAAAAGCTAGGAATTTCAAGCTATATTCTAACTGGAAACATTGGCAAGACAGCATTATTATACGATGACCATCGTCCATCTGTAGGCCTAAGTCTACCACCATACACTATCCTTATTCATTTAGTCGAAAGGCGGTAGTGGATCAAGCCGAGTTTTGCCTAGGTTTGTGAGACTGTGAGCCATGCACATTTATTTGTTGCTGTTTACTGTTTGGACGAGCATTTGTCAACTTATGCTATATTCAATCTACTTTTAAGGGTCACAGATGTGGCTATTTTTGCATTAGAGCCTAGGGCCTTATGAAGTCTTTTGGCGTCCCAGATCAAAGGCTTGGTCAAAGGCTCTAAATGCGGTGTCTTCTCCGACATTTCCTGTCGTAGCAATGAAACTTCAGGCATTGAAGTTTAACACAGGAGTCGTGTTTGTCTGTTTTCGGCTTACTTTTACAGCTATAATTTTTCTTAGTCTTAAAACCATCCACCCAGTTCAGAAATCAACTAGCCTTTTATTAAATGTGTTATGCATTTTGTATCTCACATCATATTAATATACAAAATAATCATTATTTAGCATATTTACATTTACTATGAGCTCTACATCATAATGGGCTTCCTTTGCTTACATACTATCAATACTTGTGATACTTTTGTCATGATTCTATGAAAAAATTTTTGGTAAATGATACAAAAATATTTGTTTGCAATAGCAAAAACTCTGGACACAGTTTTTGTCTCATTAACAATACTTGTTTGGGCCCATTTTTGAACACATAAAATTTAATTGCAGCAACAAAATATTTATTTGATAAGCAAATTCCTTCTTTCATTATACAGGGTGGGATAAATAAGATCTACCAATGTTAAACACAAATAATTTTTTATTTTTAATATAAATATTTTTATTATTTTTGTAGGTTATAATTGAATTCTTGGAAATTCATTATGGAACCATACAGTACAAAACAACGCTTTAAAATTATCGAATTTTTCTATTCTTGTCAATAATCAATTGTTATGACGCAGTGTAAATATCGGCAATACTTTAATGCAGCGTTTCTCAAACTGTGGGGCACGCCCCCTTGGGGACGTGATAACTCTACGAGGGGGCGCGAGCATATTGAAAAGTCGAAAACAAAAGATTATTTAAAAAAATTAATTTACTGAAAGTAAACAAACAAAATACGTTCTGATATGATAAAAAATAAAATACACATTTACACTAATATAATGCACTTATAAATGTATCAGTACTGTACGATATGTATTTTATTATTAATTTAACAGTACTAAGTTAAGAGCAAATTTGATAATTATCGGTGACCCCATGGGTTTGTATTAACACTTATTTTGATAATTTTTGTACGGTTTATAATTAATTCCTTAACTGCCGACTAAAAGTTACGCGATTCACTCTCGAATGCCACCGTTGACCACGTAGACGCCCCAAAGTGATATATTTTTAGGGGAGGGGAGGGGAGAAAAGGAATAAATAAGCAAATCCTCTGAAATAAGTCAATCCTTCGCAAACACTGTCAAGATCCTTTTATTGTATTTCAAAGCCTTCGGAATAATTTTATGGATAACAGTGCACGAAAAAGATCATACTTCGGAAAGACGTATATATATGTCCAGAAAATTAATACTTTGACTGAGCCAGTCGTTTATATACGTCGGTGGCACATAGGAAGTTAAAGTCGTATTGTAACTTTAGTGTCAAAGTATAGTATTATTGAATTCAATCCATTGTTAGTGTATGGAGGGGGGCGCGATGGAAATGATGATTGAATAGTGGGTCACGTATATTGAAAGTTTGAGAAGCACTGCTTTAATTCAAGATCAGCTCCCAAAGCTTTCATGATTAGGAGTTGGGTCAGTAGTTTTGTAGCGTTTCAGTAGCGGACCATCCTGGAAGAGGCGCCAATCGAAATATTTACACTGAAGACAACGTGGAAACTGTGCGGCAAAGTGTTGCAGATGATCCATCTGTCTCAACTTGCCGTCGTTCCAGCCAGTTGGGCATTTCTAGAACGACATTGAGCAGAATTTTAATGTTGGATCTTAAGATATACCCATGCAAAATTCAAACCGTGGAAACACTGCTAGCGCAAGACCACCTGCTGCTTGAAATATTTGGCGTACCTCAGATTTCCCTTGACCACCTCATTCACCAGATTTAACTGCACCCGATTTTTTTTTATGGGTGGGGACATTTTTAAAAAAGACAAAGTGTATGTTAATAAACCAGAGATTATTAGACAGCTGAAGCAGAATATTCGAGACGAAATACTGAGCCTTCAACCAGAAACATTACGTGGTGTAATGGAAAACGCGTTAAAAAGAGCGACTCTCTGTATCGAGAAAAATGGTGAATATTAGTCTGTCATTTTTCTTATATAATTTCCATAAAATATATTTAATGTATAAAAAAATTAATCAAAATAAATGATTATTACAAGAGTTATCCGCGTGTTTAACATTCGTAGAGGTCTTATTTGACCCACCCTGTAGATAAACAGAAAGAATTACTTATGTTTATTTAAGGAAAACATGAAGAAAATTAAGTGGGTATATTTTCAAATGTTGTTGATTGATTGAATATTAACGTCGCACTGTTCAGCTACACGAGGGCTTTTGGCGACGGACCACGTAATTTTGAACCATGGTCAAGTGACGTGGACGACACCTGAGCTTGCACCCCTTCTCCTAACTACCACACCACACCAACGGGAGGACGTTTCAGCTCTCGACAGATTTAGCGTGCATCGCTGCCCTACACGGCGGGTCTTTAGTAGTATTTTCAAATGTTGTATCGAACTAATTATTGTTAAAGTTTGTGACATCTCTCGCGTTCTTTTTTTAACATAACTCCTACGTTCTTTGACGGCCATGATTAATGGCAAAACCTTTCCAACCCAATGCCAAGAGGAAAAACGAAGCAACAATGCAAATAAGAAAACCCTTTTAAAAAAGGATAGAAAGTTTAGTGAAAGTATGGCAATCTTAGAGGAAGCTTAGTGTGGAACAGTTGGAATTGTGTTTAGACGGCCTACTCAAGAATCAAGGAGACGCCCACCCTCGCTAATAATTACAAGGAGGAACAATTGCACACGAGTACATCAGTCTACCTGCAAGTATCAGTATTGTTGAGTCTTCAACCAAGGTAGGAGGATTATATTCTGAACGCTAGTTTAATATTGAAGCGAGATTAGGCAGATAAATTTGTTATATTTTTGATAAAGTGATCTAATTGCGCGATCTGACTTAGTTAAACGGCCGTACTTTGGTTTATTCTCACTTAATATAAGTTTGTTCGTTATATAAGTAATTTAAGTTAAATTCTTAATAAAAGTTGTATTAAGAGTTATAGAATGTCTCATCCTTCCGATAATCCCACACCTCTAGCTTACGCGGAACCCCCACGACATAGCTATTGACAGATGGCTATGTCACAAGTTGTAAGTAGACATTTAAAATTACGAAATTATTACAATTTCCATTAATTGAATTAAGTTAAATAATTTACATTTGAATAATTAGCAGGAGCAAAATCGTTTTTGCATGTAGCTTTGATCTCTTTTTTTCGAAAAAAGTGGGTCCTCTTTTGGAAATTCAAACATCTGTACTGCTGTAGTACCTTTATAAATGATATTGCAATTCGAATCACACACGTGTAGACCATAATTTTTCGTTTACTAATTAAATTTTATGATATTCTAACTCAAAATCGTCAAAAAATAAACAAGAAATTAAAGTCGTAAAAAAAAAGCAGAAAACAGCACAGGAACAAACAGCAAAAGGGTGTAGACAAGTACTGATAATATGAATTCAAGCAGGTTGAGACTATCTCTACTATATATGACGTCACAAGCATCGCTCCTTTTAAGGTCGAGACGTCAGTACCTATTTAAGCTCATTTCGGTCCCTGAGCGCAAAAGTTCTACAGTACCTTTTGGCATTGAAGGATCGAAATTTATAACCTGAAAATATGGTTAAATCCAGCTTATCCGGGCCCTTAGTCACTGAGCGCTCAATGGATAAACCGGCACTGCGAGGCGTTCTTGTATCTAGAAGGTGTTGATAGAACCCGAAAAAAACTGCGCAAGAGGTCTAATCGCATAATGCTTTCAAAGGAATGGTTAAGGAGTTCGAAGAAACAAAATCACTGACAATTCACTTAGGCAAGTACGTAAATCTATGTCAGAAGAGGTGATAACAGATGTTGCTGCTGCAATCGTCCACGGATTACAGGGAACCATTGATAGAACACAATATCACAGATAATATGTAGATTAAGAACGCGGACGTATGAAATGGTGTGCAGACAATGCATGATGTAGTCTCTCAGAACGGCGGTCATATTCAATGAGGTCGAATTGACATACAATAACAACACATGATTGTCTGTGATGTATTGAATAAAATTTAATTTTTCACGGTTATTTAGCACGTGTTATTATTTTTTCTTTTCTTTTAACATTTTTTAGTTTGTACCGCGCCATAGCATGACGCAGCATAATCCATCGGCGATTTTTTGAGCTAGATATTTTTTTTTTCACTGAGTGTTACTTTCTATGTCATTTTTCTTCAGGTCTCAATACGTAGCTTGATGCTATCGCGGCTGCTAGAACCAGCTATGGGTGGCTTTAAATAGTGCCGGTCTAAAAAAGGACACCCTATTGTTTTATTCTCTAAATAGTTTTCAGGGATATTAGACTATATTTAACACGTATTTAAAAAGAGCTTATATAAATTCTCTCAAAATTGACGTTGCTATAATCTCCGTTTCTAGAAACGCAATCTTCAAATCAAAATAGCATTGCTTTAAAAACGAGGTATAATAAGTTATTTTTCAATTTGAATTATTCTGTGAACATGATAACCAGTTCCTATTCTTTGCGAACATAATTTTTCTCAATAGCCTCAAAAGGCTTTAATTCGAGCCATCTTGTTAAAAAGCCTCAACAAAACTGATTGAAAGGTATAACTTAAAAGCAGGGGCGTAACGGAGAATATTAGGGCCCAATACAAAGTCAGGTTCTGGGTCCCAATCTTATATACGTATTTAGTGTCAGTCAGACTTTGGACCCCTTAGAATCCTATTCCTCCTGCGACGAGGGGCTACGGGGGTGTACGTTACGCCACTGCTTCACTCTGACTTTCAACACATGACTAAGTGTTTTAAAATTTCCTTAATAATCCTGAAACCGGTACTATAAACTTTTTAACACTTTTTTTTTTTTTTTGAAAACAGTAAACATTTAATCACAATATGTAGCATCATTATAAAATACTAATTTCAAACAAATAATGTACTTACCGTAAAATCCGGCGTATAACGCCCACTTTTAACACGAAAAATAAGATCGAAATTTACGAGTGCGTGTTATACCGAGTATGAAAATAATAGGTTCAAAAATAATAATAAAAAAAAAAATTGAGCATAAATAGAACTAGACTTCTACGTAAATTGAAACACTTCTTATTTAAATAAAATGATACGCCTAATGAATTTAAAGAGTTGTAAATTGTAGCGGTATACTATTTTTAAAAATCTTGGTATAATACCTCCAATAAATTACTTCAAAACATAATAGAATTGCACACGTACATTTCAGGTTCCTTCGAAAAAAGAGGGTTCGCGTTATACGGTAAATGTACTCACAAATTAAAAAATTCAGCCCTAAAGTATAGGTGCGCGTTATACTCCGAATTTTACGGGAATTGTATTAAATTAAAATTTTAATGATGGTGCTGCATTTATTTCACAAGTACTGTTATATCAAGTACAATCTGGGAAATCTTCAGTCTGAATTCCGGTTCTATGCTTTCCAGAGAGTTTCTGCACTAATTTTTAAAATAAAGAAAAGTTAAAAATGTTCTTTCCGATAAGTAAGTAGTTTGAAAAGCATCAGAAAATCTCCAGTGCTTTCGTCTCGACAATTCGGAATAACGTTTCTGTAAGTAACTCGAAAAATTTGGGACTTCTTGTAGTAATGGCTACGCGTAGTTACAAACAATTAAAAACTGAATTAATATTCTTGATCGAAATACATATTTCAGTAGAGTTGCCTTTTAGAGCAGGGATGGCACTAAGTCTATCGCGATCGACTGGTGGACCTCCAAGAGATTTTGGGCTGACGCCTTTACTAAGACCTAAGACGCGCATATCAAAGAAGCATATTAATGGAAAACGCGACGCCAGCTAGATCGGAGAATCGGCTTTTCACAATCAATACGTTTGTTTTTATTTAAATAAATGATTCGATGAATGTGTAAACGACACATGTATCTTCATTGGAAGCCCCAAAAACTCTTAATACGTTCTATAGAAGAAAAATGCAATCACCACAATGCCAGCCGCTGAAATTAGTTTTTTCCCACACACCGACTTGAGGGAAGAACAAACGTTAATGATTAGCTCTTCCTGCAATATCTCGGGATTGGCTCTTGAGGCTTAACCATAAACCTCGCTTTTCTGCGGGATTGGGTCTTCGAGGTAACATTCCGTCTTACGATGGTGAAGGGCCCGGCAGCGAGCGAATATGTTAAGTACATACGTCGGCTCTTCTTATGTTTGTACTTGGCGTTTTTCTTTAAAAACGTATTTTTAATGTGGTATGTCTTTTTTTTATTGTAGTTATGTAGGCAAGTATTTTTCCGTATTTGTTATTAAGTTAAAGGCCCAGTGGTCGAGTGGTAGTGTATCGCGCTTCCACATCACCAGGTACGGGTTCTATTCCCGGGCTGGGAAAGTTTGACTCAGCCTTTCATCCCTACTGAAGTGGGTCGATAAATGAGTACCAAGCTTTCTTGGAGACTTAATCACACTGTGGGGTCTCGCTTCAGACTGACCACCTGATCGGGACATCTGCTCATGCACCTCAGCGCCCAATGGTCACATATACTGGGATGGGACAGTAGGCCCTGGCACTCATGGGCTGTTGCGACACTGAGTTTGAGTTATTATTAAGTTATATACTGAATATTGTAGATTTTTTTTTTAGCCCATCAAACCTATACGCCACTGGGTGGACCGCAACTCCTTGAAAAATTAGAAGTAGCCCATACCCCTTGGAAAAGTCTGCCCACTCTGTATTAGAGAATGAGTGGCTATTAAGTAATCTATAGTGTAAGATGGAATATTTTTCCATTTTTTTCATAAGGCTTATTCAGAGTGTGTAAAAGAGGAAAGCCTTAACATAAGAGACCTTCGTAGACTCCTAGAAAGGCACCATGGACCTCCAGGGATCCGCGTACCACAGTTTAAAAGGACCACTGCATAAGAATATATTTTCTTATTTTTTGAAAAACATTTTTTATTTGTAACATATGTAAGAAAAATCGCTCCGTATCAATTTTTAAATCATTGAAATTTTAGTTCTACTGTGCTATATCGTAAATAATGCAAAATTATTTATTCGTTATTTAATTCATCTTCTTTAAAAGATGTTATTTCATTTGATTATTGCGAGGCATTTAAAACTTGGCAAATGAAATGTCTTGACAATTTTTAAATAAGGAACACTTCTAAATACATATTAAAGCGCTAGATGGCAGCACGAAATATTTTCCTTACAAGTGCTTATAAAGAGAGAAATTTCTTCCAAGAAAAAATGTTTATTTTTAAAAAAATACAACTCGACAACCATAAACCGACACAATATATATATATATATATAGAAAAATTTCATTTTATAGCTAAAACTTTCAACCCAAAGAATGGTTATTATCCCACTATCATTTTAATTTTTGCCAGAAAATGAGATTGATATATGAAAAGGTTATTATATTGAAATATAATAATATTTTACTATATTTAGGAAAAAAGTATGATTTAATCTTCTTTTCGCATGTATTAAATCTACTAATATTTTTCTTGAAAAAATATGATTTAATCTCTTTTTCACTGTTAATAAATTAATTATTTTCTATTCTAAAATTATATAAAAAAACATTTCTTAATTATGTTTCGTTTGGTTATTCAATTTTCCTCGTTTTGTTCATGAGAATGAAACATTTCAAAAATTGGGAAATTATGGCCTTAGTATATATATATACATACTAAAAAATAGTCTACTTATATATATAATATATATATAAGTTATTAAATTTTCCCCAAAATTGTTTCCTTTCCCCTTTGGTAAAGGGGTTTACTGACTATTTTCGGTCCCTCTCCCGTTGGGGGTAAATTCCTTCGAACATCGAACATTTAATTTAATCCTTGTTTGTTTTTAATTCCCTTGTTTATTCGAGTTCAATCTACACCCAAGAAGGCGACGGGAATTTTAATAATGCTTTATTCATTTATCTCAAGTTTTTCCAATGCTGTGTTGAAAATTATGATTGATTAGGATTAAAATCGTAATATGTACTATAAAACGAAGATTGTTAAGCGCTGTAAAATAATTTTTGCTGGACAACTAGAGTTCAGAAAAAAAATTAATTCCAATCTTGAACTAAAAGTTATGCGAAAGAAATCAGTCAAATGAGCCAATTGGCTGTCAGAATTGTACAGCACAGTTTTAACGCGAACTATGTGTTTTTCAAAGAAAAGAAACTGATAAAAACTTGTCCTCTCTTTTATTTCAGAAGTATTAATCAGTTTGTCGGAAAATTACACATACAGGATTATTCGCTACCAGATACACAAACTTGCGGGGAGTGTAGAGGGTAGAAATACGACTCGGAATCGCATAGGAATGCAGGGTCGCTAATGCCATAGTTGCGAGCTACGGTGCAAAGAAGCAGAAAAAGAAAGAAAAGAAACAGCAACCTAATAATGGGACAATTTTTTTTTTTTTTATTCAAAGTTTATACTACAACAAGTGTTCGAAATTACGAATTTAAGTCGTCTGGTACACCTGACAGTGGTGTTGCATGGAACTTTTTCCCGCTCCCAAAAGATTCCCGGAATGTCCCTATCTTCCGGAAACGAATATAGATATTCGAGAGGTCTTCAAATGAAGGAACGGGGGTCTCATACTCCAAAAAAACCAAATTAAAAAAGCCTCCGTAACCTTCTGTTCCCCTTGCGAAGGTCGTGTGATATAAAACGTCTGTTCGGGGAAAGTTCCCCATTTTCCCCAAACCCCCGAGGGGGTGCCCGTTACAATCTTCCTCTCCCCTACACTATATATGTCGACCGTTTCCTTTTTTTGAATACCGGAAGGGTCCTCCTATTGCCTCGGGAACAGGATCGCAAATGACGACTTGCAGCAAGATTGGTGTTCACGAAACCTTCCGTTTAGTGCCATCTACCAGAAGACTACCTTGAGGAATCCTCAGAACGAAAGGATTTCCATGCAACGCCCCTGTCAGGCCTGCCAAACTACTTCTGGTCGTAATTTTGAGCACCTGTTGTGGTACAATCTTTCAACAAAATATTTTCTGTCCCATTAATGTATTGCTGTTTCTGTTTTTTCTCTTTTTACACCTCCCTTTTCCCGGGCATTTGCGACCTTCATTCCCATGGATTTTAATCTCTGTGACCCCCACACTCCAAGTTTTGGGCTGGTAGGAATCATCCTGTATATGTGTTATTTTGATTGATAATATACATTCAGTTTTACTATTGACAATATTTGATTTGAAGTATTTAAAATATATATACAAGGAAGTAGTAGAATATATTTAAAGAAATCAATACATTAAGTATTGATAATAATAATAATAATATAATATTGGAAAAACCACAGGAGTACTCCTGTTATCGTAAAAAACTACACAAGAGTACTCCTGTGCTTATTCCAAGCATTTTGTCTTCAAACTTGTACGCCAGTCTAGTAATTCCAACATGTAGTACAGTAAGACCACACTTTACGTTGGGGATACGTTCCATCAAAGTAGAGCGTAATGCGAAACAGCGCTAAACGAGGCTATCTTAACATGTAAATAATGGGGTTAGGGAAAGAAGGATAGAAAATTGGTTAGGTATTAAACTTAATAATTTTGTTTTTTTTAATAAAAATAAAACCAAACATTTTTATTTCTTACAAAAATAAGAACAATATAAACGAATATATACATATAAAAACAAATAAAATTCTAAGTCAGTCAGATCATTCAGTCTATTCTGTTTCCAATTTTCTGCCTTTTTGTCAAGAAGGCATCTTTTTGAAGTTGCCAAATTCAATGCAGCACTCATTTGAGATGGACGTTCACCAGAATCTAATTTTCTAATCCCTTGCATTTTAGTTTCCAGTGAAATGCTTTTTCTGGTTGCTTTCTTTTCTTGTTTTTCATTATCACCCATGATAAAAACTAAAGATCATAATATTTGTCACTGTATTAATTGTTATAGTATTATATAAATTTATACTTACAATAATGTCAACAAATGTTTCAAATGATAAAAATGCGTCCGTACAGAACCGCACCAAACTAGAAACACAACTACACTGTTTCGGATACGTTATGTACATATTTTGAAACCTACAATTTCGGGGAAACCTCGGGTTGAAATAAAAGAGCGCTAAGCCGAAACAGCGCTAAACGAAACAGCGTTAAGCGGGGTCTTACTGTACTGCCATTCATGAACAGCATTCAAGGGGAGGAGTTTACAACAGAATAACACTCGCCCTCACACCACTGTTGTAACTCAACGGGCTCTACAGAGTGTTGACTTGTTATCTTGGCCTGCGAGGTCACCAGATCTGTCTCCAATTGAGCATGTATGGGATATGATTAAACGACAACTTCAGCGTCAGCCACAACCAGAACTAAATGACTTTGACTGATCGACCAAGTGCAAGAGGTATGTAATTGCATTCCATATACCAGTGTTTCTCAAACTGTGGGGCGCGCCCCGGGGGCGCGATAACCCTTCAAGGGGGCGCGAGCATATCGAAAATAAAGGTTAAAAAAATTAATTTACTGGAATGAAAAAAAAACAAAATACTTTCTGATATAATAAAAAAAAACAGATTTACATTGATATGATTTATATATATCATCTGGTGAAAAAAGGTCATCAAAAATAAAAGATTCTACTTTTAACGCTCATTAGCTATCTTTGATCCTATAACCAAATAAAAAAATATTTTGTTTGCTTTGCTGTAATCCTACGATGAGAGATTTTTTTATTACGTTTCTTTTAACTTAAAATATTACTTTTGCTGGCTTTCTCTCGAACTTACTGGTATGGATACCTGCATCCCTTTTTTTTAGGGAAGTTGTAAATTATATAATTCTGTTGGGCTTTTTTTTCACAATGTGAAAGAGTTTTGATACATGGATAAGCATATTGAGCACTTTGAAGGATTAATTGGCCAAGATTTATTTTTATGAGTATACTGAAACATATAATGCAAAAATCGTTAATTCTGGGAAAACGGTTTATTTGCTACCAATTACCTTGACAGAGAATCCTTTAATATGACAGTCTTAATGGAAGCTAAAATGAATTGATAACATATCTCCTTTTCTGGGAGTGGCAAACATTTTTTAGAATCTTAAGGTACTTGTTTAGACCGAGTTCCCGGCACGACCACAATTTTTCAAAAATATTTTCTTGAACATGCTGCATTTTCCCCAATGAATAACTTAGTGGTTTTAATTGTGATGTTGTACGACTGATTATGGTTTATAAATGTAAATGAGCAGAATCTAAAAAAAATTAGGCATCTGTGATCTTTTAAAAAGGGAAATTAAACTGATCAAACAAGGGAAACACTTGCTGAAATAATGCATATTAATCATGTTGAAAAGAAAATTTGAAAAAGCAATAAACATAAAACGAAAGGAAAATTTTCAATAGCTACTTTAAAGAACTTTATCAAGAAAAAAAAACCATAACTGTACGAAAAAATGCACTTCACCCTGTAAAAAAGACACAAGCAAAAAAAAAGTTCAACGGGATTTTTTTCCGATCATCAAGGATTTTAAAAATTTAAAAAACGTGAACAAAATGTGACGTTTTTTAAAATACTTTCCTGTAATGTTAGCAAAAGGTTGGATTTGTGTCCTTTAAAAGGGTAGAAATTTGGAACAATTTATTTCGTTTTTTTGGGGATATTTTCTCAAATTATGAAAGACAAATAGAAAAATCTTGAAATAGGTAAGTATATTGCTCTTAGTTAAATTATTCACTGAAATTGTGTTTTTTATTTTGTATATTGAAAATAATTAAAAAAAAAGAAGGGGGGTATCACCCCCCGGACCATTAACGTTGTATCGAGTGCACACCTGACCCCGGTTTTCCCGCTTTAAATATTAAAAATAAACAATTGTTATTCATTAGAATTTTATATTTTTTATTACTTAACATTTATTCTAAATGCTAATTTGCGAGGTTTTAAAAATTAATTCATTAAAACTTTTTATAATATGGTATTTATTTAAAAATCATTTTACATTTTTATATACATTGTCATGCATTTGGGTTTTTACTCTCCTTACAATTATAAGCATTATATAAAAAATAATATATTATATTTTTTAAAAAATTGGGTTTAAAGGGGGGTACTTAGAGAAAAGAACAAGTTTTAATTATAGTGACTTCCATGGGCTTTTCTTGCAAGAAAGTTTTAAAAGGAAGGCAAAAAATTAAAAATTGACACTCGGTTATTTTTGATATTTAGCTCAGATCTATTTTTTTTCAAAGTAGCCCTCGCAGAAAACCCGGATTCAAAAAGGTATGCTGTTAAAAAAAGGTAATAGAAACGAAATGCTTTTGTTTTCGTGCAGAAAATTCAGCATCCATTTACCCCAAATTAAAAAGAGTGATTTTTTACAAAATTCCCCTTTTAATTTCGTCACTGGATTGAAATCTATGAAGATCTCTTTTCGGCAGTTGGGGCCCTTCTGAAGTATTTTTTAAAAATGGACCCCCAACCCTTTCGAACCGTCAATTTCCCCTCGTCTTTTTACTTTTGATGCTTTATTATGCGAATGCTCCTGTGATTTAAATATATATATATGTTTTTGTTTTAATCCCCCCGAAAAATACTTAATACCGTGAATTATAATTAACGCAAATTAAAAATTCTTAAAAGTGATTCGGTAACTAATCGATTGGAAGACTGACTAGAATGTGAAATACAGCATTTTATGTTTTTTCGACGTCTTTGGGGTTTCCCCAGACTCACAAACCGGAGGATGCCAGATGTAATGGATATGATAAAAAGCAACATAGATTGGCTTTTTTTGACTTTTTTTACTTTTAGAAATGAATCTTGAAGGAAAAAATCTTTAATTAAATATTTTTTTAATCGTTTCAATTTAAAAAAATTAAGAGAAAAATAAAATAATTAACCTATTTCTTAAAAGTAAATTTTCTTAAAAAATATATTATTAAGAGTAACATATATAAAAAAATTTTAAAACTTTTCTTATTAATACTGAATTAAGAACAAGTTTAATAAATATTAGCGCCCATTTTGTCTTTCAGACAAAGTTTTTTAGTTTTTTTTGAAATTGACCCTCCCAGTTCTTTTTTAGCTGAATTTTATATTTTGTCTTCTAAGCCACCGCATTTTGAATATGTTCCAATTTAAAATCAAAAAAGGAAAAAAAACATTATAAATTTTCCTATCAATTTTTGTTTAAAGTAACATATACAAATTTAATTATGTTATTAATTTGTGGTTTATAATTAAAATCTTGTGTTGTAGCTTTAGCATCAAAGGACATTAATTGCCAGTAATTTTTTAAAGTATAAGGGGGGGGGCGATAAAAAAATTTTGGTTGAAAAGGGGGGCGCCAGTATTGAAAGTTTGAGAAACACTGCCATATACTGATACTTGGTAATTGTAGGACACATTGCATGTATTCAGGTGTATACTTGCATTCAAAATTTCGGCGGTACACGGTTTATAATGTTCCATCATTTCGTATTTGAAGTGGCTTACATTAACCTGTGGTTTTGAAACTTTAATCAATTAAATATTTTACCTAGAACTAATGTATTGCCGAAGGTTCAATAGACTACAATTTTTTTTCTTAGCGTTTGGACTTTCCCCCCCCCTATTAGTGTATGTGGTGGTAATCGAAGGGAAAATTGTGGCAGGTGCTGCTTCAGATGAGTCGTGTGATCGAGTCTTAACACCTCTCGTGTAGTGGGATTGGAGAGCATCGAAGTTCTGAGTCCTTCCTTTCGTGTGGTGTTGAATTTTAAAGAGAGAAGTTTCCGCTCAGGTGTTGTCCTCGTCACAGTTGATCATGGTTCGGAATTAAAAAGTATGCCTTGTTTTCTTACTCAGTGAGACACGAATAAACATTCAATCTACGGTTGTGTATCAACACACTTTATATGACTTATTTTTATGTTTTATTTATGATTTCTAACATAATTATAAATTTTTTTTTTTTGTGGCAATTATCATAGCCATTAAAACTTTGATTCACGATACTGATATTAATTATTACTGTTTTATTTTGTATCGCTTATGATCTCAAATTTATTTTGGTTCCCTAAGGCAGCGTTAATAATTCTACAAAGCATATTGAAAAGTCGTAAGCAAAAGATTATTTTAAGGTATCCGACTATGTTCGGAACCGTGATTTTAAAAAAGCGCATAAATGGATAATTTTCATGATATTTAGAGTCACTTAGATTAGAATACATGTATACAATTGTTTTAAGGACATTTTGACAAAAAAAAATATTTAAATACAATATTTTGGCAAAAAATTAACTTAGAATAATATTTTTTCAAAATGTTCTCGTTTTGAGAAAAATGCTTCTTTTATAATAATATTTTGCCTGTATATAGCTCAGACCTCTTTACAGAGGCTCAACTACGATTTTTGAAAAATTCACATTATTTTCAAAGTTACGTCCCATTGAAATATATAATTATCGGCGTTTTTTTCTTAAAATTGCTCCCCTCTGTTGTCGTAAAATATGGATAAACCCACTTCTAAGTTATATACTTCAAAATTCTCTTTCTATTAATAAATACTTTTTAATAATACTAAAATAAAATACTTTCTATTCATCCAATCACGTTCAAATAAATTTTTTAAAATTATAGTGGATGACACTTGATGTTAATACAGTTTTTACAAATATTAATTCCTTCATTAAATTTAATTAATCACATTAATTATATACCCGTTTTCGACGTCAACTTAGATTCGTCTCCATAGTCGTAACAAGGTAACTGTTAAGACAATGACAAAAGTTGGCATCGAAAACCGGTTTTTCAGCCAAACCAAGTGTGCATCGTTACAACAATGCAGTCAAATTATGTTCTATTTTTTCACTATTAGCTATTAGCTATTATATATATATATATATATATATATAAATGTAAGGATAATTAAATTAGATCAAAAATTAAATTCCCAATCTAGCAATTCACTTTTATATTTTCTCCTCACCTTTCAAGTATCAAATTAACCACCCATTTATTTCGTCCGAACATATGGCCTAGCTAATAAACATGTCTAATTCCAGATCGTTATATTTAATAGCCCTATATGTCAGCATTAACTTTCAAGAGCATTCATGAACGCCGCGATCGATGTTTAAGTGTTTAACCCACTTAAGATATTCGGTGGCGTTCTTTTTTCTCTCTCAGCCTCTTGCGTCAGATGATGTCTAACTTTGATCAAATAAAGTTCCTTCTTTTTTTAAACTAAGTCTGTTTCTGACTCTAAAATCATGTCAGAAATAAAGTCGGTAGGATCTACCTGATAATGGATTTCGAATTTTAAGATAAAGCTATTCTTAGTAGTAAAATAATTTTAAATTAAAAAACAAACTTCCAATATGCCAGCTTTTGTAAGAAGTGCTATAGAGAATTTAATTCGCTGTACATCTCTTTGCTGAAAACAACAAGTATACCAACCATGGAGAAAAGTGCTCTAAATAACGATTATAGAACTCCGTCCAACAATATTTCTCTCTACGCTAAGGGGACCGGATTATCGCGAATGAAAGAAACGCGATGTTAACCCCGAGAAGAAACCGTTTTTATCGCTGAATATTTCTGTCTTTGCTGAAGATTGCCGAGGGTGAAAGAAACAACGTTCTGTAATGGCGAAAAAAAAAAGAAAAGAAGAGAAGCGTGAATCCACTAACCCGTGAAGGAAGACAGTAGCTCCTTCCACCAAAAAAAATCTTCTTTGCCGGAAAGTGTATAATAATAGCGTGAATTTTACCACCATCGCGATTTACAATAGTGAAGTACCAACATCGAAAGAAAATTAATAAATAAAATTTTACTAGTGCAAGTCACAACTGACAGCAACATCTGGATTACCGTTCCAAGGGCTTCCTTGCCGCTACAAAGGGGAGGTCATTTAAAATTTATATTTCCAATTCTAACATTGAAATGACTGAGTTTGCTAACAGAACTTTAAGAATAAGAATAAGATATTGATATGATTTTTAAATTTTAATAATTTGTTGTGTTAAATGAGATACTTTATATTTTTAAGTTGGAAAACAAAGTGTATAGGTTTTTTTTACAGGAAATTTTAATAACATCTAAAATTTTTATTAAGATGTCGAATGAGTTAAAATTTCGACATAGCCATCCTGTGATGACTATGTCGTTCCGGTTCCCGCGTGTGAGGTGTGGGGTTATCAAAATGATGAGACATAGTAGTTCTTAATACAACTTTTTAAAATAACTTATATTTCTTAATTTCTAATTTGACAATTTTAATTAAAGGAGTTAACACCCAATTAAACCGTGTTTTTTGTCAGTACGCAACTAGATCCTTTATCTCAATTATAATTAATAATCCGATTTATCTAATTACTTATACAAATATTACCTTTTCAGATTCCTTCCTTCACCTATAGAGAATTTATAATTCACTTTATATACGACGATTCCAACTTCTTTATATTGGGCTATTCCTTAAAGTATGGACTCTAAACCCTTTTTCTGAAAGATTCACACTCATCTCTAAACTTGCCCGGCTTTGATAGAATGATTCCACACTACTATCTCTAAACTTCCACTATATCCTATCATCAAAAAATTTTATCCTTTTTAAAATCCCCTCATTTACATATTTGATCCGTTTTCTTCTTTTATTGGGTTGGAAAATTTTCAAAATTTAAACGTGGCGTCAAAGAACATAGGAGTTATGTTGCAGAAAGACGCGAGAGACGTCCAACATTTGTAAAATGGTATTTAAAATTGAAAGATATAAATTAAGTTTTTAAAAATTGACTAATGTGCTAATACTAGTGATATTGATTTTTATAAAAACAAAAAGTAAAAGTCACGTTGCCTTCTTTTTTTCTCCACTGAATTTTATTGTTTTGTTAATTATTTTATTCAATAGTAACCTTATTGCACGTCCTTTAATTTTTTTTTCATTTTGAAATTGTGTGTTCTGATATACCGGCAATATATCAAGATTCACTATTTCTTGAAATTTTCTTCTTATCTAAATTTAAAATTAATTTAATAACTTGAAGCTTATTTTTAGATATTGTACAGTGGATAAAGGAGAATACAATCATTATAACTTTGTATATGTCTTGAAACATTAAGAGGACAAACGTGTTTAGTTTGATATGTACACCTCTTATTGTTTTCTTATTAACATCCCTGAACATATGTGATTTGATCACGCAGATTTCTCAGAGAGATGTGTTCAAAAATAAGTAGTATGATACAGTTTATATTAGTGAATGTGTTATATAAGAGAAAGTCAAGAATTTTGTTTATGAAACGAATGCTTGGAAGGTTACGGAGAGATTTAAAATATTGTATGCGATATTGTGTGTGTGTTAAGTTACAGTGAATAGTGTGGAAATTTTACATAAATACTAAAGGTGATGATAGAAGAGAGTCCACATTTTCGACTCACAATTATTTAAAGAGCTCTTTAAATCTTATAATTCTTATATTTTTTTATTCCTATATTCTTATAATTTTTATACTTTTATATTTTTATAGTTTATAACGCATATGAAGTAAAATATTGTTTATTGTGTTGAATAGTGCATATAAGTTGTTGTACACTGTTTTCATATTATTAATAATGTCATTTTATTTGTGTCTCTATTTTTTTTTTATCTTTTAAAAAAATGTATTTCATATATGGAAAATATAGTGTAACACTATAAAGTATATTACTACGATGGAGCCAGTGTAGATTTTTATACAAAATTAGTATTTTAATATTTGTATGATACCATGTATTTTTATATCTACTATCTTATTGTTTGATATGATATTATTTTCCAAAATAAATTTTTTAAAAAACATTATCTGCTAGCTATATAATACGAATCTATTATAATGAAGGAATAGGAGGAAACACGAGCTCTTATTCTGGATGTCAAATAGATATGAATAAGCTAATCTTAAGTTATATGTACGGAAATTCATTTTTATCAATTAATATTTTGGAAGTGTCATTACTGTGTTTGTTGTTATAGTTTCGTTTACTTTAGAGCAATTTGATTTTAGTATTAATTTTACATAAATATTTCTACTGTGTGTAATATTCGTTTCCAAATGATGTTATGTATTGTTTTCTGTATGCTGAAAATTGATTAAGTTTGTAAAGAGAGAAAAAACCACGCCATTACTCCCTTTTAAAATTGGGGGGAAAATGTAAGGATAATTAAATTAGATTAAAAATTAAATTCTATCTAGCAATTCACTTTTTTTATTTTTTTCCCCCCTTTTAAGTATCAAAAAAACCCATTTATTTCGTCCGAACATATGGCCTACAATAAACATGTCAATTCCAGACGTTTATTTAATCCCCTATATGTCAGCATTAACTTTCAAAGCACTCGAACCCCGGATTGGTGTTTTTGGGGAACCCATTTAAAATATTGGTGGCGTTTTTTTTCTCTCTCTGCCCTGCATCAGATGATGCAACTTTATTAAAAAAAATTTCCCTTTTTAAAACTTAGTCGTTTCTTGACTCAAAATATGTCATATATATATATATAAAAAACATATCTTTTTTTTAAAAAATCTCAATCGTTATAAAATACTTTTTCTTTATTCTTTCAAAGTGGGAACTGACTTAAATTTTTTATATATATATATATAACTTGTTTTCCGCAAGCTAGGGAATTTACGTTAATCCAAGATGGCGGCGCGCAGGTGAAAACGAATAGTGACACCTGAAGAAATCGAGAAAATTTTAACAAATAAGGAATTTCCTGATGCTGACAGCGATGATGAAGGTGGAAACAACCTCCAGAAACTCGGCTTTACTCCTGGTGGGGAGAAAAAGACTGTTTTAATGTTTTTAAAGCATATATTTACGTCCTGAATGAAGAAAAAAAATTGGGTGGGGAGGGTGTCAAAAAATTCACTAGGGGCATCAACTAGAAAATTAGTCAATCGCTCACAGGGTTAATCTTGTAATGTGATGTTGAAGTTCGGAGAGGAAGGTACCATTCTGATTTAAGATGGTGAGATTTATCAGTGACTTATTCTGCTGTTTTTATGCAAAATTAATTAAACTAATATAACTGCAATTTAGATACATAAGATTCAATGCAAAGCGTCATATTCTTTATATAATTACACATGGATTTTCTGAGATAATTTCGCTTAATATCCCCTTTTCTAATCCATTTTATAGAAGAAACGTGTCGTCTATTACCCAGAAAATGGGAAGAGGAAATTGTTTTTTTGACTCCCCCAAGGGGGTTGATACGGGGGGTTTGATCTGTGCGAGGAGCTGTAGATCTTAAATGAGGAGGAACGGAGGAAGACACGCTCACCGGGAAATAGTGAGCAAAATTATTTGAAAAAAAAAGAAGAAAAGGAAAGAGAAAAAGAAAAACGCCAACACTTTTTCCAGTTCCTTTGAAAGCGTTTTTTAATTTAAAAGCAAGAAAAGATGTTTGTGAATATTGGTTGCTTGTTTGCAGCTTAGGTATATATATATATTATAGTATAAATTATTTTTTTAAAATTCATTGTCGAATGAATCCATTTTTGTTTCAAAAAGTATTATAAATTAATGGATAAGATTTTTCCTTTTATGAAACTCGAATTTTTAAAAACTGGGACTTTTTTCCCATTTCAATAATTATTCGTATACAGTTTGATGAATCAAGATTTAATTCTTCCATTAATCGTAAAACATTAAATATCTGATTGCCTTCCTTTGTATAAGCATAAAATCTGACTATGCCGAACTGTTTCCCAAAAAAAAAATTTTTAATTCCATTTTTTTTTTAAAAAAATTTTTTAAAAAATTTCATTCTTCTTTCAACGGGGAAAACCCCGGGAGCAAATTTTTACAAGGGGGGGGCCCCTTTTAAAACCTTTTTTTTGGGTTTTTTTTCAATATGGACTTTTTTAATTTTTTATCGTTTCTAATTGGGCAGGGATAAAAAAGGGGTTTTTCCCCCGGAATTTTTTCCAAAAAGTAACAATACAATTGAATGAACCTTATTTGGGTTAAAAAAAAATTATTACCTTTTTTTTTTTTTTAAAATTTTTTCCCCCCCCCCCGAAAACGGGGTTTTTTGAAAAAAAAAAAGTTTTACGTAAAAAAAATTAAAAAGCACCGAAGGGGGAAAAATGGGGAAAAAAAGATTTTCCCGGGAAAACGTTGGGTTTATTTTCAAATCAGTAAGGTGGGGGGCAACGAAATTGGCCGCGTATCAATTTTGGGTTAAAAAAAAAAGGGGGCAGCAAAACCCCCGAAACTTTAATTTGGGGGCGTAAAAAATTCAAATCAAAACCCAACTAACCCCGGGGGGGGGCCGTCGACCAAAACATAAAGGAAAACAGATTGGGATTTTAAAGACGGAATTGTTTTGCTTTTTTTTAAAAACCCTATTTTTTTAAAAAAAAGATTTTTTTAATTTCTTTGGAAAGTATAATTAAATTCGGGGTTTTACTTTAAAAATTTCCAAAGGGCGAAACCCAAAAAACAAAATTTTCTTAACAAGGGGAAAAACGGTCCCTTTTTTTTTCCCCCCTTTTGCTAAAAGCTCATAAAATTGTTAAAATTTTTCGGGAGCCAATACGCCAAAAAAAATGGCTTTTTCCAAGACCCTTTTAAAGGTTTTCCAAAGTAATTTTTCCAACTATTTTTTCCCTGGCTAAACCCAATTTTTTAATGGTTTTATAAGGGGACATAAACTGAATTAAAAAAATTGGTTTTGGGAAAACCCCTTCGATGAATCCGATATGGCCCTTTTTTTAAAAATAAAATCTAAGTTTTATCATTGCCCAAAGGTTGGGTTTTATTTTTGGATTTTACCTCCCCACCCCCTTGCAGGGTTGAAAGCCCCCTAATCTCGAGGTCTTTACCCGTGAAAATTCCTTTTTTTACCATCGTTCAATGGATTTTAAAAAACCATAAAAATTAAATTTTACGAATTTTTTTAATTAAATTTAATAAAAATTGCTTTTTTCCCTTTTTAAAAAAAATTATTTAAACTTATTTTGGCTTAATTAAAAACTTTTTAAAATTTTTTTTTTTAAAAAAGCCAATAAAAATTTTTCCTTTATAGCAAATTTAAGGTCCTGGTTTTTTAAAAAACTTTTTTCTTACCCCCTTTAAAAATTTTGGGTTTTTCTAAATGCTTCCCTTTTTTAAAAAAAAAAACCCCCTTTTTTAAATTTAAAAATTTTAATTTTGCCCTCAGGGGGGGTTTGAGCATATAAGGCAAAATATGATTATATAAAAAAAGTTTTTTTCAAAAGGGAACTTTTTAAAAAAAATTATTCGAATTTAAATTTTTTTGCCAAAAAGATTTAAAAAATTTTTTTGTCAAAATTCCTTAAAACAATTTTATATTTTTTTTAAAATCAAAATGACACTAAATATAAAAATTTTATCCTTTTGTTTTTGCAAAATCACGGTTCAAGGTTGGATCAAGCCCTTTTATTTTATTTCAAATGAAAAAATTCTTCTGGTTATTAATACTATATGGACCCAATGATATTGGGAAAAAATAATACCCCCCCGGAAGGGGGGGCGGTACCCGAAGATCGTGCGGATTGGGCGTTATCTGTGAAGCAGGTCCCCCAAATCTTACAGTTATACATTTTACTCTATAAGTTGATAGAAAAACAATCTTAATTCAACTAAAATTGTCAAAATAAGGAAATTATTGATGTATATAATTAACTCTTTTTTTAAATTTATTATTTATTTCGTAAAATTTTTTTTTTTTTTTTTTGACAAGTATAAATAACCATTTCATTTTTTACATGTTTTTGAACTGCTTTTGGATTTTTAAATCTGCACTTGGAGGCCTTAAAATGTCATCAACGCATCATGGTATAAAACAAGCCTTTTATCCTGGGAAAGGCCAGGGTAAAAGCCATGACATGTATACGGTGATATAATGCCGATCTTTTGTGATCGGGGTTTAACACTGTTTTATCCTCATCACCATTTAAAATACTTTTGTCAGTAGGTGGAGAGGCTGATCACGCTTCAACTATCTTCAACTTAAATTTTAAGCGATCCATTTTGATTTTTAGAGGAATTTTATTTGATATTTCATCTTGTTTGCGCAGAAACCAAAAAGTTTTCAGCACTAAATCAATGTAAGGAATTGTTCAAGAGACTTTTTTGGAAAAAAGATCGAAAATTGTCTTTCATTTCAAATATTCCCCTGTGTTTCTTTTTTCGCCTATCTGCACTTAATTCTCCTTCCAGTATACGCGATTCATATGTTTTGCTTGCAGCATTGTCACATTATCCGAGAGATCACTAAGTTCTAATCTAAGTTCAATCTGATTTATTCATCAATTGAAAAATTTCTCCTGTGAGAATTCTCCTTTTTTGACACCTGAAGAAGTTTTTTTGGGTTAAAAATTCACAGTATTCCATGAAAATAGTAAAAATTTTTCAAAAAATTGTTTGAAATATATAATTTTTTAAACCGCACCATGCTAACTCCTACCGGAAAACCCCGTTGGGGATATTGATGTGATATCTGTGGAAGGGATAAAATGCCATTCTCCTCCCAAATGAAAAAAAAAATTTTGCAAAGAGAAAAAAGGGACTCATTCATGACGCCCTGAAAATTTGTTTTTAAATTTTAAAATTATAACTGTATATTTATTTTAGGGGGGGCTTTCATAAAATTATTAAACAAAAAAGAAAAATTGCTTTAAATCCTTTTTTACGCTGCGTAACTCAAGAAACGTCTAAAAACCCCGAGGCCTAGAAACCAATTTGGGTATAACTAATATTATTTCTATTTTTCAATTATTTAAACATTAATACAAAAATTTGTACCCAAGCAATTAAAATATATTGATCTTTTACGACAGATAGAAAGAAGACGTGTTTTCGTTGTATTTGCCCAAAAGTTTTCCAGCTGAAAGAAAAAAATGGACTACAACATCTTTTAAAAAAAATTGATACTTTACACCTTCTGCAAACACGCTCAATCGAGGATTTTTTTACATACGACTATTCCAGAAACAAAAATGTATAAGAAAGTCTAACCCACACGATCGTGTGAGTTGGGTCTTAAAGGGATATATTCTGCGCTTGCCATAAGTTATGTTCCAGCAGGATAATGCGTGACCCCACGGGGAACGCAATATTCAAGAAATTTTTACCCATCGGATTGAATTGCTTCCTTGATTGACTTGTTCTTCCGATCTATCGCCAATCGAAAACGTGTGGTCCATGCTTGCATCTAATGACTGGTCCGGGATACACCACACCCTCTACTACTTCAAATCAATTTTAACAATATGTAGAAGCCACATGGACTGCTGTACCCAAAGGATACATTTAAAACCTTTTTTTTTTTAAGTTTTTGCATTTTGAAAATAATATTGTTAAAAATAGGATTAATGATACAAATGTAAATATAAAGATTGAAATTAATTTAAAGTTTTCGTGAAAAAGATTCCAAGAAAGAAGAATATTTTCGGAGAATTAAAATGGTCATAATTAAATTTTCCCTATGAACAATTTTCCGGGTATTCTGAAGTTAAAATGAATGAGTGAATTTTCGCAAAAATAATGCACGATCTATGTGCGAGTATACGCTAAAGAAATGTTAAAAAAGCTCTTAAATGCTCACTTGGTGGCATTTATGAACTATTATATTAATTTTCCATATGTAATTGTATAAAATGCATGCTAATTATATCAAATGCTGAACTAAAGTATATGTATGTTACTTTTAAAGTTTAAAAGCCGTCAATGGGCGCATTACCTAATTATTCTTGATATTGTCTGATTTGTTCATTAAATTGCCAAGAGTTATCTACAATTGTGGTTTTTTCCCACTTTGCCAAATTAATATGCATTTTAATGTATTCCAAATCGCGGCTGCAATAACCTATTGGTTATGGTCTTGAACTCGTGGCCAGCGTTCACGATTCTCATATCACTGAAAACATACCGTGTAAAGGGGATGGTGCAAGTTAGATCTGTGAAAGCTCAAAGTCTTCCCATTTGCGTAGTGTGGTAGTTAAGAGAGGGAGGTGCCAGTGGAGGTGTCATCCTGGTCACTCGAGAGCGAGGTTCAAAATTGTGAGATCCGTCGCCAATAGCCCTCGTGCTGCTTCGAATTAGTTAGAGTTATATTCATGTCGCACTACAAAGCCAACACGAGGGCTATGGGCAACGGATCTCATAATTTTGAGCCTCGATCAAGTCATGACACCTGCACTGGCGCCAGCAGTGGCGTAACGTACACCCTCGCAACCCCCACATCGCCTTACTGATGCCAATTACGTACCCTTTGTAAAACCCTTTGGAGTCCCAAACCTGACTTTGCAGGGCCCTAATGTTCTCCGTTACACCACTGGTGCCCAGTGCCGTAACGGAGAATATTAGCCTCCCCTTTCAAAGTCAGATTTTGAACCCCAAGACGGATTTTGCAAGTGATTGCAAACCATAAATAACATAGGCTTTGGTCCCCCTAGAATCCTAAGGCTTCTGCGATGAGGGAGTCTACGTTACGTCACTGACTGACACCTCCCTCTCCTAACTATCACACCACACTACACCAACATTAGATATTGATCCTCGACATATTTTACGTGCATCGCCCCTGCTACTCAACGGGTTTTCAATGGTACCCGCGGCGTTCCGGCCACGAATTTGTGATCATAACCATGGATGTCAAGGTCACATGTATTGCTATTGTGACTTTTTAGATACATAACGGTAGCGTGATATTGATTAATTTAATTATTTAGTTTATTTAAGCCACAACTGTTATTTGCAGATTATGCACTGCATTAATTAAACTTATTAAAAGATAATTAATTAGAGTTCAAATGATGTGGTTTGTGAGAGAGGAGTTATCTTTCGGTGTACGCTCTCTTCGAAGGTTTCAGATCATCTCTACCTCTCTCTGCTTCGGGGATCAGTGGTCGGCGTCTCTCTGTTGCTTCCAGTTACATCCTGCTGGTCTGGAAAAAGAGTCCTTCGTGATGTCAAAGGTTGCCGGGGCTATCCAAGAAGGGACCACGCAAATAACTTTAACGTTGCAGCTGCACGTGTGGTGTTTATTTCCACAAAGAAGTCGATTCACAGCTGAGGGATGGGAATCGTTACACTATATGAAGTGTGACGTTAATAAACACTTTTTTTTTACTCACGCTTCCTCGGTGGGTCTTTAGTGGACTAGAATTCCAATCCATGACTCGACAACAACCATAGATTCGCTACCATGACACTCAACTAATGTGGTCTCTCTTTAATGAGGACAGACATATCTTTTCTCTATAAATATCTACTTTACTCTTAACCCTCTAAGTGGTCTGCACTTAGTCTTGCCATTCTGGAGATGCTTCAAAAATGCACCGCACGTATTTTTTTGCTTTCAGGTGGGGTTCTCAAAAGCGGTTGAGCTGTATTTTTAAGAATGCGGCTCGGCCGCTTTTGGGAATCTTGCTTGAAGGCAGAAAAAGCATCTCTGGAATGGCGGAATTTTACGTGCAGACCGCTTGGAGGGTTAAGTGAAGATCTTAAGACTCCACCTTATTCAACCCTCCGTAGATAGAAATTCATTTTGAAAGGTGGATAAGATTCAAAGGCCTTCAGTTTTTAGTTATGTTATTGAAGTGAAATGTGTAAACTTCTTTACAATTACATAATTAATAACATTTCAAACAGCATTTCTGATTATAATTTAATAAAACTTTGAATTTCTAAAGTTTCTGCGAAGTTCGCGTCTTAGCGTAAATCATTAGAGACAGATATTCAGATTGAATTAAGTTTACATCGGATAAAATAGAACTTAAGAGTTCAAGAAACTAAACTTTTCCCAAGTTTTGTCTATTGCACTTAAAACAGTAATGAGTAATTTTCAAAGGTGATTGAGTACAGACTGCAGACATCTTTCAAAACAAACACATTAAGAGAACTGAACTGATTCAATAGATTGTAGAATTGGATAGTGAAATATCATTATAACACTTGTTTTCAGTTGTGTATCTAACTCAACATTTTCGAGTATTTATTGACAGTGAGAATGCTTTTTTGAAGTTTTTTGTATTTATCTAACTTAAGGAATGCACTGAGAAAACAAATGAAGCAGCATAACTCAAGATTTCTTAATGAAACACAAGCATAATAAATGTTATTTTAATTTACACATATTTTTTTCTTCTTTAAAGAAATCCTTTTCGAAAATTTTAGATGCTGAATGTTTAGAAAAGGAGTTTCAATTCAAAAATAAAGTATGAAAGCAAGCAATAAGATCTAACTCACTCTTTTGCACTTACTAAAAATAAACTCTTTCTAAAAATATGATACTGTCTAGACTAAGAATTATCTCTATACCCCAAAATAAATACTAGTAATTTTCTTTGCTCGTTTATATCAGTACATGTTTCAGAAAAAAAAAGAAAAAAGAAAAAGAAAAAGTGATATATTGCTTTACATTCAAAAAATACTCCTCAATATTTCGTGGGAGGCTGTTAGAAAATTTTCTCGACTTTTACCCCTTCAGAGTCTCTAAAGACGTTCTTTTGGGACTGCAATGCCCTCTCGTGGAATCAGCAAGCAATTTCGATGCTCCTACTGTTTCTGTGCAATCGTTTCCTCACAATATTTTTTAAAGAAGTGTTCGAATAGAAGATTTATTTTATTTCAAAGAAGGGGGTTTCGCACCCTTAAAAACTATAAGAAGCAGCAAAAATTTGAAGTCGCATCAATCGGTAGGAAATGGTGCTGAATACTTAATTCAATTTGATTTTCATTCAGTTCCTAGAATAGAACTGAAACAAATCCATGTTGATTAAATATTTGCCGAATATATATACAGTCGAACCTCTATATAACGAACCACTACATTGCAAATTTTTCTGTACTGCGAACTTTTTCCTGGATCCTTGAACATTGCACGATTTTCTTCGTAAAATAACCTCTCTATAGCAAAGTGCCTTTTCTATATAACGAACTTTTTCTTTTGTGACTCAATTTTTATCTCCCTAATTTTAAAATATTTCGGAACATTTCAAGTTATTCTCTTTTTAACACATTTTATGGTGGTCATAATTTTGAACTGGTTTTCTTAGATCCTAACTCACCGAGAGCATTAGAGTTTTGCTCGTTTCATCTGAGAAGTGCAACCTTTAACCCCTGTCGTCCGGTTGACTAGAAAAATATCTTCGATATCCCCTTTCACCTTCAGTGGTATTGTCTCTTGTCCCCATGTTCTAGTTATAAAATAATATATGTTTAATATTACTTGTATGCTTTACATTAGAAAATGTCCTTAAAATTCATTAATTTTAATATAAAATTATTTTCTTAGTATTGAATCGACATTCTTTTTTCTTGTTTTCCTTGCAATTTTTTTTCTTTCTTTTTTGATGGGTAAGATATATTAAATAAACACATATTAATTTTTAAAAAAGTGCGAATAATTACTTTTTTAATGTATAGTGTTTATGAATTTAAAATTTGTTTTATATTGTTTATGCTCAAAGATGTACCTCTATATAACGATTTTGCCATATAACGAACTTTTTTCCGGTACTTAGTGACTTCGTTACATAGAGGCCCGACTGTATTTGAAATACCGAGTGAGCCAACAGTTTGTTTAAAAATTCATGAAAAAGTAAGAAATGTGATGATAAAAAATGGATTTTACAAGAAAAGGCTCACAAAGAAGTCGGAGTTTTTTAAGTAACAAAAATTTTTAGTCGTGCTCGCATTATATAAAAGAGGTGTAATTATATGTAATAAGCTTCTGCAGAATGGCGCACTTTTATACTATGCCATCCAGTAGCACACAAAGTAATTTTTCAAGGAGGGGTCCAGGGTCGAAAGTCCACCATTCTTGTATCATGCTCCTTTTGATTTTGTCAATTTTCGAAAACAAAAAACAGTAAAAAACGAATTATTGAATAAATAATTAGCATTAATTAATAAAATTAATCATTAATAACAAATATTTAATTAAATTTTCCGAACTATATAAGTAGAATTATAATCAATCGGAAAAAAATCAAGGGATATGGGGGTTCCGGACCCCTAGGACACCCCCTTGTGTGCGTCACTGATGCCATCCATTAATTGACAATTTTGTACTATGCCAATCCTATTGGCTGTCTTTGGTGAGGACAGAGTGATTGGTAGAGGTTGCAAGATCGCATGCTTGCCTTAGTTGTGTCCTACTATGTTCAGTGTGGAGGTACATTGAACAATTTCTATTAGAAGAATAAATTAATGGAGCGTTTTCTTCAGTGGCGTAGCTAGGTGTCCAAAGGCCCTGGTGCTAAAAAATGAGGGCCTTATTGGTTGGAATTTATTAAGTAAAATAGTAAAAATATATGAATATTTTTAATATACAAATCTATACAATTTTGTTTAGTACCTTTTCTTTCTTGGTATTATTTGACGTACCGCTGGGTTTCTAGATATATATATATATATATCCCTAATTTCAGTTTTAGAAATTATGCAATATATTTCGTATGTGATTGAGTACTTACTGACGTTAAAAGAGAGACGAAACGTAATGCTAAGCAACACAACGTCATTTAAGAATCCGTGGCTATTTATTTGGGAGTACCAAACCTATCATAGTGCTTAGAGCTACAAAATGATCCCGGTGCCGTAAGGACTGGGTTCAAATCCCGGAGAAGACATGGATGTTTGTAAATGTATAGTGCCTTTGCGGCATGGGGTTACTCTAAATAGCCGTCGAACCGCATGTCCTCTCATGTGGTTGGTGGAAGGGGAAGAGAGGTGGGAGGCCCCTGACCACCCCCAGGGTTTTCTCCCTCTAAATTGGGGTGGAACCGAGCCAAATCGTACTGTCACCTGCATGGTGCTCAAAGCTAAGGCTAACGACAGGCGTAAAAATTCTTGCTCTTAGCCGCGATGAATTTCGCGGGCTCGATCTGACTTCGTCAGGCAGGTGGCATTAGTCATAACGACAACAACAACAACAACAAAATGATCCACCGAGATAAGCAGAAAATTATACAAAAAATATGCACGAACAAGAAAATGCTATACAATATTTTATATTATAATTATTTTTAAAAAAACATCTCTTTTTGAAGAGCGAGGGATGGGGGAAAAAATTCTCAGTCAAAGAAACGAAAGATTGCAAAATATTGAAACGGGAATCTGTTACTATGAATATTTGCCATTAAAATGAATGTTAAAAGGAATTCCCCCTTTTTTGTAAATTTAAAAAAGGAAAAAAATAAGATGGATGATCACGGAAATTTCGGCAACGTGTATAAAAAAAAAATTGAAAATAATTTTAATTTTTTCAATAATTTAAATTTCCCCAACACTGAAGGGAAAAGGGGATTTAAAAATTTCCCCCAAAAAAATTCAAAAACCTCAACTGTTAGAATATTATAGCAAATTTTTGCCCTTGATCTGGAAAAGGTAGGGCCCCCTGAACTTGAGACCCCGGTGCCCCCTTTTTTTGCCAGCCCAGGGCTACGGCACGGGGTTTTTGTCCTGTCCCAATGCGCATTGTCGTGCCCTCTACCGAATTTTTAACTATAGATATTTTTGCCACTAAAATTTTTAAATTTCCTTGTGATCCCTTTCTTGTGCAAACCGCACTTCTTTATTATCATTTCTACCTTTTTTTAATGAATTTTTAAAGTTTGGACGAACTTTTTTTCTCACCCATATATCAATATACCACACTATCATATCTCATGTTGATAGATTAACATTTATTTTTAATTTGGGGTTTGTAAAAACCCGCTTTAATGAAGAATGTAAGAAGGTGTATTCTTTCATCCTTAACTAAATTTGTAATGTGTTATGCAAAATATTAAGAAAAATTATTTAAAAATCTTATAAACAGAACGATATATGCATTTTGTTTTTCCCGTTAACCACATTCGCAAATATAGAATTTTTTTTCTTGGGAAAATTTAAAAGTTCTTAATTTATGATTTTAATTAAAAATTTAAATACAACATCAAGTTTCAGAAATTCTATTTAAAGGGAAATTTTGGTGCGTAAAAAAATTTAAACAAAACCAAAAATTTTTAAAAAAATTTTGGGTTTATAATTTGTTTTTCGAATAAAATGTGTTCTGATAAGATAAAAAAATAATCTTAATAGCATATAAAATTCATATACATGTGAAGGTTTTAATTAAATAAAAAAAAAAAAAAAAGTAAAATTGTCCAAATTCCCTTCTTTCTTTTTTACAAACCCCCCTCCCCCCCCCACTTTTATATAAATTTTTTAAATATAAATTTTCCAAATCGAAAGTTTATAACACTGCCATCCCTTTTTTTAAAACATTTGCTCATGTGTTTTCATTGTGTGGTTTTATTAATTCTCTGTGTTTTTTGTTTTTTATTGTAATGTTATCTCTCTTTGTAGAAATTAATTTTATATTTCAAATTATACAGATAAAAATTTTATTTATATTTTTAAAATGTAGCTTAAAAACTTTTTATGTTTTATGTTTAAAAAGCAATATTTTAAGAAACTTCTCAATTTAATGAAGAAAAATTTATAAGCTAAATTTTGCGAAGAAGAGATATAGATATCAGGGGGCCCCATCAGGGGTATCAATCACTCCTCTCTTTGTATGTGTGCGTGTATGAATACAAATTGTAAAGTCCTTATGTTGGCTTTGTGCTGAAAATTGAAAGAGTAAGGTGCCACACGCAATCAGGAGCTGTTCCTGCCACTTGACTGTGGCTACCAATTACGAAGTCCATCCTCAACAGTCCTCCTGTTGTTTCAGACTGATTGATTAGTTATTAACGTCGAACAACATTTCAGCTGTGTACTATGCACAACGAATCTTGTAATACTGAATATCGGTCAAGGGACGAAGACACCACACCATCCTTACGTTTGTTGTTTCAGAATGTGATATACTCGCCGTGTAGGGGTGGGGGGGCGATGCATGTTAAATCTGCGGACCTCAAAGTTCTCCCATTGGTGTGGTGTTGTAGTTTGGAGAAAAGGGTGGCAAGTCAGGTGTCATCCTCGTCACTTGATGGAGGCTCAGAATTACGAGTAACCATCTTGTTGCTTTATAGTGTGACGGCAATATAACACTCCCTCATTCAGAGTGGGATAGGGATAAACAATCATTCAGTTGTGCAGTTATCACATGCAATATCTTCTTCATATGTTGCAGATTGATTGCTATAGTTTAAAAAATAAATAAATATTTATTTAAGAATATTGTTTAGCTCTTGAAAATGAGCGGAGTTAGTAATATATTAAGTTTAATAAGGTAGAAGTTGAAAACACAACAACTGTAAATTCTTTCTCTCTCTTAATGATGCTAAACAAACTCAATCTTTAAGCTGAATTAAACATGTTTGCATACCATATGAAACCAGACGGATTAAGAGCCATATACAATTAAAGTTACAGTTACAGGTTTTGTGGGATATGAAGCAACAAAGGCTCCACAATCCCAAGCGCCATATAATTCTTTTTGGTTACCTGAATAATAAACAAAATCGCAAATTGAGATGTATAACAAAAAATTAAGCCGGAACTTGAGGGAGCGAATATTAACGTCCACTATTCAGTTACTCGAGGACTTTTGGCGACGGACCTCGTCATTTTGAATTATGGTCAAGTGATAAAGAGGACATCTGAGCTGCACCTCCTCTCTCCTAACTTCCACATCACACCAACAGGAGGACGTTTGAGCCCCGACAGATTTAACATGCTTCAGCACCTACATGGCAGGTCTTAAGCGGTACTAGGCTTGAATTCATGAACACGCCGGCCTCGAGTCCGTTATCTGGACCATAGGCTACCGCAGCCACAAAGCAAAGTTTGAGCTAAGAAACAAAGAAAAATAACAAAAATGGAAACAAAATGCAAGACGTGTGTATGTCAACTAACAAATTCAGAAAATGAATCCAAAATCCGACGGATTCCAAATTAAATCTAATCAATTATAAGGATGTTGGGAAATATTATGTGGATATGAAATACAATTAACTGTGCATCAACTTCTCCACCATTGTTAACTAAAAATGCAATTTTCTTCCATTTTTAGAAAAAATGGCGTAAAAAAATTTAGGACATGGAAGGGATCTCACTAGAATAGATAGAACACAACAAAAAAAAGTTTCTTATAAAATATGAAATGAAAAATAAAAATACACTTCACACAACGGAATATCAATTTCTAATTCGAATTAAACGTGCGTGAGATCTTCCGTGATATCAATAACTGTCTTAGGGAAAATAAATTATTAAAGTTAAAAAGTTATTCATTTATACTCTCTAGATAGAAAGGATTCGATGATTCATTGTAGTCGGAATTTGGAATACAATTGGTGATCCAGATATTTTCGAGGATTCTTTTAATTAAATCCAATTTAAAACGAAAAGGTATTGTGTCCAGAGTGATGAATTAAACTGATAAGTAAAATCAATTGACTTAAAATGAATGAATTCAACGAATTGTGTAAAAGCAGATAAGTATTATGTCGATAATGTTTAACGAATTACGTAAATGAATAAAAGGCTTTTGTTTAAAAATGATTAAAAGAGCGAGACAAAATAGGTCCAGGGAATCATTTGTCTCAAACAAAATATTTCGAGATTCCTGTTTAGCAATGGGAGTCAATTATTGTATTGTGCCACCAGATAGCAAAATGTTTGATGAAACTCAGTTTCCTAATATTAAATTACAAAAAGATAAATTCCCATTATCATGTGTAATTAATTGCGTCTAAGAATATGTCTATGCATTTTAGTAATAGGATTGACAATGAGCTCTCGAAATTGTTTATCAGTACAATCGAGTTTTTGTTCTTGTATGTTAAAGATTAAACGATGAATTATATATGCAGGAAATCATGATGGATTTATTGAAACTCCACCTACCGGTCACTTTGAATTCGCGTTGAACGTATTAAAATATCGATTTGAAAAGGCAAAAAATAATAGTTTTTTATATTTGTTTTATACTGTTTGGAGTTTTATACTTTTTTTCCCTTCCGATTTCTAAAAATATTTTACGTCGCTTTTAATTGAACTGATAAATATAAATTAGCTTCTTTTTTTTAAAAATTAAAGCTAATACTTCAATTGAATACACGCAAGTACATAAAATTGATGAGCGAATGAAGATTGACGACGCACTTTTCAGCTACACGAGGACATTTGGCGACGGGCCTTGTAATTTTGAACCATGGTCAAGTCCTAAGAACGTCAAGTCACAAGTCACACATGAAAATAATTTTTAATTCCAGCATATACATTAAATTGCAAATAAATTTATAGATTTTTACAGGAAAAAATTGTAAGCCATTATTACATTTTTCTGCATATAAATTAAATAGGAAATAAATTTATAGATATTTATATAATTATTTCTTTCAATTTATGAGTGTGTGTATTTAATAATGTATATCATGCTATTATGGTTTTAAGGATGTTAACAAAACATACAGTACTTTTTTATAATTAATTTAGTTCTGTGATCTAAAAGTAAATCATTTTAAAGGCACATTCAAAAGCAATTTTATCACTCAATGGCCAAAACCTATAAAATAAACTATCTATCACTTCATGTAAATAGCAGCAGCATTTGCTTATCTTTTTGATTTTTAAATCTCCTCGAAATATTTCACTAATTTCATCATTGGGAGAGAGGGGAATAACTATCGTCTCGTCCATCAAAACAAAATTACTTTCAACTAGTGTAGAAAAATTCCCCAACATTTCAGCATTATTTCTCAAAACTCCGAAAAATTAAGAAAAAAAGTCCTCAAATTTAGGCAAACTAATTTCCTCAAATTTATGTCATCCATTTATCTTAACTAATCCTCAACAATGCGTTCCGGGAAGCGAAATTATTCTAAAATAATTCAGATTATAACTCGTACATTTTGCATTTCGCGTATCCTGTGTATTGCCTTTCGTATGTAATGAGATCATAAGTTATTAGACTTGATTGATAACTGAGTTTAATAGGGAAATTGAATTTCCCCCGAATTTATGGGAATGCTATACGCGCGAAAAGACGTGGAATCTTTCTCCATCAGTTAGGATGCAGACGTTGCCTTAATGTAATATGTTTAATTATTTAGACGAAATTATCGAGAAATTTAGTTATAAAGTTTCATTTAAATAATTTTCAACAATGTAATGTGTGCCATAATCCGAAGGTAGACGTGTAGTGATCCACGTGCCATATATGGCCCACAAAGGGGCTTTTTTTTTGTGGTCCCTTAAGCTATCCGACTAGGTTCGGAGACCAATTTTTCAAAAATTGATTTTCAGAATAATTTTATTGTTTTAAAAAACATAGATAGGCTTAAAAAGTTATTTTTTTAAATAAATAACATGTATTACCATTTATTTTTGAAAAAAAATATTATTTATATAAAATTTTAGCAAAAATGTTCAAAATTAAGAAAAACGACATAAGTAAAAATAAATTGCACATAATGCAATTTTAATCTCATTCACATACTTCTTGATCCATCGGAAGTGTCGCAAACCACAGGATAAAAAATATTTTAAGAAATAAATATTTTATAAGCATTTAAATTTGATGTTAATGATTTTTCGTCAAAACTACTGTATGTTCTAAGCTAAAAATAGCTGTAAAATGTGATTAGCTGTCTTAAACCTGCGGGTTTGTTAATCTGAAGGTTTATAACATATTTTTTAAAGTTTCATTGAATTTTTTTGGGATTGTTTTGGAATATCCCTTTTTTCTCACAAATTATCAAAAAATTTCCCCTTTTAAAAAAAAGCATTAAAAAAAAATATTATCATAAATTAACTAAAGTAAATGCTGTAAAACAACTTAAAAAACTCTTAGTTCCACCTCTTCAATAATTATATTTCTTTTTTTCCTAATGGCCTAAACAACACCAAACATCTAACACCTAAAAAGTACTTTTTCAACTTAGTCGGATACCTTAAGACAAAAAAACCAAAATGTATAGAAAATTTTCCCATATTTGAGTCAACATGTATTTTTAAGAGCAAAGATTTTCTTTCATGCAAATCAACAAGGGTCAATAGAGATGTAAGTTGGTTGACATTAACTCGCGGGCTGTGATGAGAATTTCAACAAGCAATCTCTCTTGATTGTAAAAAAAATAGAGAAAAGTGGGCTCATTAAACTGATTTTTAAATAAAACGTGTTGGCATCCATAGATGGTTATAAACTATCACAGTAAATAAACTAAATAAAACTGTACCCCTTTTTTTCATATTTTTAAATTTTATGTATATGTAGAACACACAAATTATACCTTTTCAAAGATGCAAATTAATTAAGAAAAGCAACCAACTTTAAAAAGGGACGGCAGAGGTACCAGTGGTATAGGTATCGAAACGTGGCTGCTTTTTTCAGATTCGGCCCAAACCCCAAAAACCCCCCTGTAGGGGAGCATGCACGCATGCCGGGGTGAAATCCTCCCCCGGGGGGGTTGGGGGGGGGGCCGGTTCTCCACGTCACTTGACCTGGTTCAAAAAATTTCGGGTCCTCTCAAAAACCTTTTTAGCTGAACAGTGCGACGTTAATATTTTACCACAGGTATCTTCTACTTTTGCAATGCCAGTGAGGGTTTAGGCTTAGGGCCCAGAGCCCTGGGGCCCAGGGAAAATATTTAGGGGGCCAAAAATTTCGGGGGCAAAACTTTTTTAAATTTGATTTTGTTTTTTTTTAACTGTAAGACCAATTTTAAGCTTTTTTCTTGCTTTCACACCTCCGGGGGAGGTAGAGGGTCAAGGCATGGGAACGTGGCCGGCGTGTGTGAGTTTGATAAGCGAAACACCCCTTAAATCCGTTTGAAATCAAAAAGTCTTCCCATTGGTGTGGTGTGGTAATAAAGGGGAGGGGGTTTCCAACTCGGGGTTGTTCTCGTAACTTTACCCTGGTTCCAATGACGAGGTCCGTCGCCAAAAGCCCCTGAGCTGAACAGTGCGACGTTAAAATTTTCCACTCACTTGACAACCTCAAGATGTCAGATTAAAAGGGGAAAAAATTTTTTTAAAATAATTTAACCTGTAAAAGTAAAATTTAAAAATGTGCAAATAGGGGAAATTTTTTTCTTAAAAAATTTTACTTATTTAATTTTGTTAAAAAAAATTTGGGAAATTTTTCCCCTTAGTTATAACACAAAAATTTTCAAAAATTTTTAATGAAGCAAGGTCTCTTTCCCTTTTTTTTAACACAAATTATTAAAATGAGGTGGAAATTTTCCCTTTTTGGAAAAAATTTTTTTAAAAATAAAGGTATTTTGTTTTTTTTGGCCCTTAAAGAATAATGAAAAAATTTTTTTAAAGGCTTTTTGGCAAAATTTTTAAAATTTTTTAAAAAATTAAAGTCCCCTTTTTCAAATTTTTCCCCCGGAAAATGTTTATTATAATAATTTTTTGTTTATAGCTCAGACCCTTCAGAGGCTCACTATAACTTTAAAAAATTTCCATTAATTTCAGAGTTACAATCAGTTGAAAAAATTATTGGCGTTTTTTTTTTTAAAAATTTTTCCCCCTCTGTTGTCGTAAAACAGGATAAACCCACTTCAAAAAATATAATTCAAAATTTTTTGGTTTTGAAAAGGGTCTGGCTTTTGCAAAAAATTATTATAATAAACAAATTTTTAAAAAGGGGAAAAAAAATAGGTCTTTTTGTTATTTTTCAAAAAATTTTACTTAAATAATTTTTTTTTGTAATATATTCTTCAATTTATATAATTTTTTAATCTAAGTGACACAAAATATAAATATTACCCTTTTTGCAAAATCACGATTCCGATAGTAACGGATACCTTAATACTTTCGCATGGATGAAAGCAAGAAACAAATATATTATACGATTAATTACATTAAAATAATTTATTTCTTAATTAAAACTTTTTTCAAAATTGATTTTTATTGTTCACAAATATATATATATTAAAAATGTCTAAATTTAATTCAATTCAATTTAATCCATTATTATTACTTTTTTTTAATGGGCGCAAATTAATTTTGGGGGGGGAGGGGAAATCTAAAGGGGCACGCTAATTTTTCGAGTCAAGATATTGCCAGTCTCTACCATAATCATATTATAAGGGGTACATTTTGTATGTTTTTGTGTCATTTTTTTTGCCTATAATAAACTTAAAAATATTTATTTAAATTTGACTATTGACTGGTGATTGAAATAAGATCAAGTTATTCAAAATCTTAAAACAATGTGAAGCTACCATAGATATTTTTTTTTAGTTTTGCTAATTTATTTCTCCTTGGTTTGGTTTCATCATTGACTTTTCGGATTATTAAATATTTAAAAAAAATTGCTATTAAAAAAAATTTTCCCCATACCAAATCATGGATAACTTTTAAAAACATAAAAAGGTTTTTTTTTCCTAGGTTTTAGATAAAATACTCGTAATTAGATTGAACAAATTTTTCGCACATGTTAATGTTGGTTTAATAATCAAACATTTTAATTTAACCATTAGTTTATATATGAGAGTTTTTTTGAAATTTATATTCACACATTTCCCCCGGAAATGAATGAAATTTCATTAAAAATTTTGGGTTTACTTATCTTTTTTTACAGTAAAACCTCCCCAATTGAAGTTGTTTAAAAACACAGATGCCTCACATAAATCAGTGCTTAACCCTTTTTTATCGGTGGCCGGTCAACTTCACAATTTTACCGTGGCCCGCGGGGGGGTTCATTAAGCTTATAAAAAAATTTTACTATTACTTTTCCCTTTATATATATATATATAATATTATTTTGTTCAAATTTTAATCGTTATAAAATATTTTCTGTTCTAATCAAGTTCAAATAATTTTTTCAACTTGAGTGGATGACACTTGATTTAAATGTTTTTCAATTTTTTCAGAAATTTAAATTTAATTTTTTATTGCTGGTTTCGACGCCAACTTAGATTCGTCTTCATTGTTGTAACAATGTAAATGTTAAAAAGATGACAAAAGTTGGCGTTGAAAACCGATTTTTCAGCCAAACTAGCCAAACAGGGTGTGCATTATTACAACAATCCAGACAAATCATGCTCTTTTTTAATTCCTACTATTAATTCCCTCTCTCCCTATTTATATATATATTTATTTATTTATATATATCTCTTATTCAAATTTTCAATCGTTAATAAAATACTTTCTATTCATCCATTCAAAGTAGGAATAGATTAAAAATTTTTTTTTGTATTACTGAGGGTGGGTCATTGTGTGTGAATGCTTATTTTTTACATTATTTCGATGTAATAATTTTAATTAAATTGTATTTAAACACGTTTTTAAAATAAAATTTAGTTACACTAAAAGATGAACATAAAGGTTTAACATGGAATGTAAAGTGATTTCCAAAAAGTAGCAAATAGGAGAAAAAATACACCACAGTAAATTGAAAAAATTAATGTTTTAGCCTGCATAGATCACTGCTTAAATAAAAAATTTAAATTTCAAAAAAATCTTTTTTTTACTTAAAAGGGGAATTTTTTTTTTTTAAAAAATTCTTTTTTTAAAAAAAATTTAAGTTAAAAACAAAACCCTTTTTATATTTAACAATAAACGTAATTCTTTTCAGTAAAAATTTGGAAAGGGGGTCGGAATTTCCCGGGGGTTTGGGATTAAAGGAAATTTTTCCCTTTAACCTACCCGGGGGAAAAAAAATTTAAAAAACTTTTTTTCTGGTTTGGGAAAAAAATTTTGTTAACGCCAAAGGGGTAAAATTTTAAAAAAAGGGAATACGGAAAAAAAATGGTTAAAAAAAAAATTTTTTAAATTTTTCAAATTCCTTACATATAAGGGGAATAGATAATTTTTTGGGTTTTTTAAAAAAATTAATAAACACTGAAACGTTTGAATAATTTTTTCCCAAAGGTTTTTACAGGAAAATTTTTTTGTCTTGCACAATAAAAGCTGCACGAGGGCTATTAACGGACAGTTTTGAAGGGGTCATTGACGGGGGGGAATACCATGTTGGACCTACATTCCCAAAATTTTCCCCCACGCAAATTAGGGTTTTGTCAAAATTTACTGATCTTCCCAGTGGTGCAGGCCAAACTCGAAATCATAATTGGACAACATCGGTCACACGAGTTCGCAATCAGGACCCCCTTTGGGTTTTTCCCACATCGCAAAAAAGAATTAAAATTTAAAATCCCAACCCAAAAATTTTTAATTTTAAAATTTCTTTTTTTGATTTTTTTTAGCCTTTTTTTAGCATAAAAAACAAGTTTTTTTATTTTTTTTTCCAAAAAAAAAAACTACAAAATGTTTTGTAAAAGCAAAACATACTTTAAGCAGGATGTACTTTAAAATACGTTTTACTCGAAATGTGTTTTTTTGAAAACGCTCAAACGGGGCCAGCAAAAATTTTTGAAAATAATTAACTAAAATTTTTTATGTATGTTCCGTATAATAGTAGAAGTGTTTTGACCTTCAGGATTGTCAATCACTGTTTTAATACAAAATTTACAGTCCCTTATGTGAATATAATCACTGTTTTTTTAAACAATTTCTTATAATAACTAGGATAAAGTTCTCTAGTTTTTATAAAAAAAATATCTCTTATCCTGAAGGTCATTTGAAAAATGAATAGCAAAACAACAAATCAAAATTAAAAAATTGAAAATTTGTTCATAAACTTTTTGTGCAGAAAGGGCCACTTTTATGTAATTTTTTGTAAATTTTTACCAATTTTTCCTATTTTAGCAAAAATGATTCATTTTGCTCTGAATTTGGGCATATTTTTCTTAAAAAATAAGCAAAAATAAATCAAAACCCACAAAAAAAAAATCCTCCATTTTTTTTTTTAAAAAGTTGATACATTAAGAAAAAAAATGCAGGAAACAACGAAATGTGAACAGCTTAGGATTTAAGAAAATGTTGTAACATATACATAATAAAATATGAATGCATCGATTTAACAGTTGCATTAAAATTACATTTAATATATAACATTTTCAATGGAGTTAATAACTGACAAGAAAATAAATAGATATTTTATGGTAGGCTTAAAAATGCAAGCGCGACCTTCACTAAACGTGATCAAAAAATTACTTAATATTCTCTTTTCTTACATTTTTTTGTTGTAACTAAATTTTTTTACAGTGATAATCATTAATTACTTCTGAATGCGTAATTTATTAATGTATATAAATACAAATACAGTGACCTCTATTTAACGAAGTCGTTGATCCCCGAAAAAAGATTTGTTGTGTGGAAAATTCGTTAAATAAAGATTCATCTTTTAATATACTTCATAAGCAATATAAAACAAATTTTAAATTCTTAAAAACACTATATATTATTAAATAAGTAATTATTGATACCTTTTTCAATTCCTACTATTAGTTCACACTCTCCCTATATATATTTATATCTTGTTCACAAATTTTCAATCGTTAGTAAAACAATTTTTATTCAGCCACTCAAGTTCGAATACATTTTTTAAAACTTGTATTAAATGATACTTGATGTTAATACAGTTATTTCAAATATTAATTCAGTAATT
Organism: Trichonephila inaurata madagascariensis; assembly: GCA_019973955.1. Taxonomy (NCBI): domain Eukaryota; kingdom Metazoa; phylum Arthropoda; class Arachnida; order Araneae; family Nephilidae; genus Trichonephila; species Trichonephila inaurata. The sequence continues at coordinate 126,395 of BMAV01006813.1, forward strand.
AAATTTAATTAATCAGTTATAAGTTAAGAAGATATATTTTAGGTGATATTAATTCTCTAGATGACAGCACCATTGGATAAAACAGCTTTTGTTAAATTTGTGATCAAGATTTAACTTAATCGAAATAAAATCATATGTTGTTGAGACGTCAGCGCATTCCTTTTACACTGGTTTTAAGATAAAATCTTACCTATTAAAGTTCAAGTTTTGTTTAATAATGTAATTACAAATTTAATGTGATTAAAAAGTTTGTAATGTTAATTTAGAAGGTGTTTTGCCGCTTAATATTGCGATTCTGCTATATGTATATACATATTTTTATTGTAATTTTTAATAAAAAGTAACTAAAATAAAAGTTTTCTTTGTTGACCTAAGTAGGAATTGACTTTAAAAATTTGTTTTTTACATTACTTGTTTGTAAATTTATTAGTTATTTTATATATCTTGTCCATCAAAATCTTAAAAAAAGAAAAAAAAAGAAAAACGTTTTCCTAAAATATGCTATATTTTCAACTTTGAAAAATAATTTTATAATAAAATTAATGACATTTTCTAATTTTAAGCCTCAAGTAATCTTATACATATTTAATAATCAGTAATTTTAAGCATATGTTGCCATATGCATCTTCAAATTTAATTACTGGTAAACTCTGTTCATTTTATTTCAGTCTTTTTTAGTGAGAAAAAGGGTTTTCTCTCATAATACGCCCCACTTTGTAATGCACTACAAACTCTTTCAAGGGCATTTTCTGCGCATTGTGAATTTTTTCAAATTATTATATCATTTCATCATACGAAGGTCTAGAAGTACTATAAAAATGAAGAGAAAAAAAATTCAAACCACAAGAGAAAAAGTTTACTAAATAGAAAATACACTTCGCTATTTGGAAGTTATTTTATAAAGAAAATTGTAAAATGCTCTTCGTTCCAGGGAAAACTTCGCAAAATAGAGAAATTCGTCAAGTAAAGGAATATTAACGTCACACTATTCAGCTACATCGAGGGCTTTTGGCGACGGACCTCGTCATTTTGAACCATGGTCAAATGACGAGGACGACACTTGAGTTGGCACCCCGTCTCCTAACTACCACACGACACCATTGGGAAGACGTTTGAGCTCTCGACAGATTTAACGTGCATTACACCTCTACACCGCTGGGTCTCAGTGGTACCGGGCTCGAACTCATGACACGCCGGCCACGAGTCCGTTACATTGACCACTAGGCTATAGTGTTACGAGAAATGCAACAAACAGAGGTTCGTAAAACGGAAGTCCGAAGACATATGCATTGCTTCCATTTTGGCAAAGTGTAAAGTATCCAAAAAGATGTATTAAGGAAATAGAAAAAAAGGACGCTTTGTAAATAAACATATACTTGCTGAATTAATTTGTATTGATCCTGGAACACTGAATTCAAAAGATTTTTTAGTTACATGTTTTAACTAATAAAGGCGTGGGGTTACATTTTTGTTTGCTGGTTTTTTTCTACATACACGAGAACCAAATATTACATATTACATTTCTGTTACTTGGATTTTTTTTTTTTTTGCGTTGAATAGAAATTAAATAATAAGGGAAAAAATACATTTTTGAACATTGCTTCACAGTCAATGAAACACTTCGATGCTACGAGTATAATGTTTTACCACCTACATTTTATTTTAACTATAAATTCTAAAATATTTACTCATGGAATGTGCTTGAATTGAAAAATTCATATTACACTATAGTTTCTCTATTTTTTCTGTAATATAATGTTTTGGATCCTAACCGTTAAAATTTTGCTAGTTGTATTTGGGAATCATTATCTTTCACAGAAATACTAATACCACTTAATAACAATGCATACAAAAGTAAACATATTTTAGTCTAACTTGAATCCCTAGAGTATTTATTTAATCATGAGTTTCACACAAACATTCTACATGAAATCGTATTTACTGAATCAAAATGTTTCGAAATAATTCAATTTACATTTAATTAAATCAACCCTCTGATGCGACTAATCTAAAAGAGAATTATAATTAACCCCCCTCTTATTCTATCTGACTTGCATCATAACTTTATAACGAATGTGAAATAATTATTTCTAACGAATAATAAAACATTTATAATGCAATAAATTTATTCAATTTAATTCAATTGGAATACTGATAATATTGTTGGGTAGATCGGGTTTTTTGGTTTTTATGCATTTTCAATTTCAAAGAACAAAACAGTTCTTCAAGGCTGTTTAGACGAAAAATCCTTAAAAAAACCGGATAAAAAAAGCAGTAAAAAAGCGTACAAAAGTTTTAGAAAGTTCTCGCAGCTTCTAAGTTTTTACACAATTTTTTCCCCAAAAATAGGTAACGACTAAGACTAACCACTCGGTAGGAACTGAAGGGAACGCTTCAACAAGTCCAACTAAATCAGTTTCAGGAAGCGACCGCTATTTTAAAATTTCCGGGGTGCCTTTCCCCCATCATCGATTATGACAAGGACTTCTCCCCTTTTTAGAATTCCATGGGGGCACCATCCCCTTTTGGGGGATTTTGCCAAGTTCCCATTGAAACGCCATTTTTATGTAAAGGACGGCGTTGCTTACGAATATTACAATTTTTATTATAAATAAATGCTACAAAAAATACCGTAAAATCTGTCGTGTAACGCGCACTCTGAACACAAAAAGTAAGATCGAAATTCACGGGTGCGTTTTATGTTTTAAAAAAATGTTTCAAAAAAAAAGAGATGAACATAAAAAAAAATAAGGAAAAATTTTTTTGGGGATACCTAATGAAAATTAAAAGGGGTTTTTCAGAAGTAAATTTTTTTTTATTGAAGTTTGGGATAATACCTCGAATAAATAACTCAAAAACGTAAGAGCATTACACACATACATTTCAGGTTTCTTCTTGAAAAAAAGGGATGCGCGTTATACAGCGAATATACCTAAAAATTAAAAAATGTAGCTGGAAAGTTGGTGGATTTTCATGATGCAGAAAATCTACAGCGTCTATATATGTCGTATGATTATGCGGCATGTAAAACATACCTGAGTGCCTGTTTGGCTTGGTGCTCTCGGCAAAATTAAATTGTTTTGCATCGTCAGGGCTCAGTTTTCTTCCCTCTAAGGAGGAAACTGGGTGTCAAATTACTTGCGGTGATTGGTATTCCACTTATAGGGTGAAGAGATATCAGCTCCAGGGGAATGTAATATGTCTGCAATGGTAAATCACCAATCCTTAATCCCCTTAAAAATAAAAAAATAATAATAATCTCAATCAAAAGATGAGATCTACAAATTCCTCTAACTAATATATCATTTCGTTACTTTAGAAGTGTAATTAAGAACTTCTTTTTTGGATATTTGAATCTCTGAATTTCTAAGAAAGTATAAATGTTAATCCTTAAAAAGAACCATTTTTAGGCGTTTAAAATTTTTCCAACATTCACATACTTTAATAACAACAAAATAAAATAATTTTAAAAATGCAAAAAGTTTATTTAATATCGAATATCTGCAATTCATACGTAATAGAATATTTCAGAATAAATAATTTCCTTGCGTTAATTTAGGTCAGAGGTTCCCAAACTTTTCTGTCTTATAGACCCCTTGCCATGTTTTTCGGTTTTGTGTAGACCCTTACTTACCAATGGCGCACACAAGGGGGGAAAATTTAATAAAATATTTGTTATCAATGATTAATTTTATTAATTAACGCTAATTATTTATTCAATAATTAGTTTCTTACTGTTTTTTTTCTCCCGGAAATCCACAAAATAAAAAGGAGTATGATACAAGAATGGTGGACTTTCGACCCTGGACCCCCCCCCTTTCCTTTGAAAAATTTCTGTGTACGCTACTGCTACATACCTAATATTAATTTTTTTCACATTTATCAACTTAAATATTTTTTGACCACTGTTATATCACTACTTACTTTAAAAGTTTTATATTTCTAACTGTAGTTAAGTAGAGTGTCTAAAACTTAAGAATCACATGTGAATTAATTAAATTAAAATTTAATTACTATTTAAAATAAGTGTGGCATAAAATAACAAATGTTTTTAATGGGTGGGATGAATCTGTTACTCCAATATCAGATTTTCAACATTTGTATGACTTATCTTTCAGATTTAACCCTAAATCTCCTTGGTTAGTAGAATCCAATTTTTTTTTCTTTCTGTTTTTATTTTGGAGATTGGCTAGCATGGTGAAACTCCTTCGCTCTGGGAAAAGTAATTAAAATGTTTCTTGAGATATTCCATAATACGGGATAAATAACAGGTATATCTTTTTAAAGCCAAAATTGTTGACATTCGTTTCTAAACTTTACTTTAAGATCTTCATTAGGTTAATTAAAATCAGTTCCTTTTTTAATCAGAAATGTGACAACTTCAATTCATTACCTATTGTCATAATACCATAGTCAAAGCATTCTCAAACCTAGTTTTAAAATTTGAATAAAGGGCATTTAAATGTTGAACATAGGTGAAAACGTCATTCTCTGTGACAAATTGAGAAACTGTTAAAATTCGCGACGTCCAGTTTTATATTCCTTTAGCTTTATTTTGGCAGGAAACACTGAAATGATAGCCTTTTTTAATTTGTGGCCTTATAACTGCAAATTAATCCCAGTAAATTTAGTAAATAAAGCTGTTAAATAGGTAAATCTGATTTACAATTGATTAAATTTTCTTTTAAAATTAAAGTCACAATCTGATTTGGGCTATTGTAGACCCCTTTTACATCTCATGGACCCCCAATTAATTTTTCGCTGACGTAGACCCCTTGCAGTTCGTCATAGATCCCTGGGGGTCCATATAGACCACTTTGGGAATCACTGATTTAGGTTATATTAGAATTAATTAAATTATTTTGTATATTAACTAGTAATAAAAAGCTATGATTTCACCAAAGTTTGAGAAAAATGCAAATATTGGAATGTGTTTAAAATTCTTTAAAATTTGTTGGTAAATTTGAAGTTAAATTTTTGTAGAACATTCAAATTTAATAAGAGAACAGAGAAGGTGGCGTAAATATAATCGGAAGGTATAAGAAGAAATATTTCTAGAAGTAATAATAAGCAAATTTTAGTACTGAACATTAAGTAGCATTTTCTTGCTTACGCTTCAATAATCGATGAAGATTAATATTTCGTTTTTCTTTACGATTCGCTATTATGCATGATTGTACAGACGCACTTAAGCCGTTATAGAGCTTTTGTGGTATACCTCCCATAGTCATTCACTCATGATTGTAAAATATGCGTTTATAGTTGTCCATCCGATTTAGAGGTTAGCGACGCTGACTGCTGTGCCGTAGGGCTGGGTTCGAATCTCGGTGAAGACATGGATGTTTGTAAATGTGTATAGTACCTTCGTGGCATGGGGATACTCTAGACAGCCGTCGAGCCGCAAGTCCTCTCGTGAGGTTGGTGGAAGGAGAGGAGAGGTGGGAGACTCCTGACTGCTCTCCCTCAAATTGGGGTGGAACCGAGCTAAATTGTACTGTCAACTGTATGGTGCTCAAGGCTACGGACAACGACAGGTGTACATCGAGCCTATTGCCATGATGAATTTCGTGGGCCTCGATCCGACCTCGTCAGACAGGTGGAATTAGAACAACAACACGTTCTTTCTATAAAAATATTAAAATTAATCTTAAACTAATATTCGCTGTTTCATTATGTTTTTTATTTAAAAATTCTACCCAAAAAAATCCAAAAAAACATTTCTTAAGGTATCCGACTCCGTTCGGAACAGTGATTTTAAAAAAGCCAATAAATGGATACTTTTCATAATTTAGTGTCACTTAGATTAGAAAAATTTTGTATAAAATTTTTTTTAAGGACATTATGAGAAAAAAATTTATTTAAATACAATATTTCGGCAAAAAAATTATCTTAGAATAACTTTTTTTCCAAATGTTCTCCTTTTGTAAAAAAATGCTTCTATTATAAAAATATTTTTGCCTGTATATACCCTCAGATCTCTGACAGAGGCTAAACCCAAAATTTTTTTTAAAATTTTAAAACCCTTGGGAGGTGGGTTTATCCATTTTTTTACGACAAAAGGGGGGAAGAAATTTTTAAAAAAAAAAGCATCAGTAATTATATATTTTAAATTAATGGTAACGCTTGAAAATAATGTAAATTTTTTTCAAAAATTTAGTTGACCCTTTGCAGAGAGGTCTGAGTTAATACAGGCAAAATATTATTAAAATAGAAGCATTTTTCACAAAAGGAAAAAGCATTTAAAAAAAGGTTATTCTAAGTTAATTTTTGTCAAAAATTTTTTTATTTAAATAAATTTTTTTTAAAAATGTCCTTAAAAAAAATTTTTTATACATTTTATTCTAATCAAATGACACTAAATATCATGAAAATTTTTACCCAAATTTATGCGTTTTTTAAAAACCACATTCCGAACGTAGTCGGATCCCTTTTTAAAAAGAACCCCACATTCAGCTTTATGGTTTAATACTTTAATTAAATTTTGAAAAGTTAAGCTTTCATTTTGGTTTGCTAAGTGCAGTAAAATATCTCCGGTTAAAATTAAATTAGTTTCATTCAATTTAGCTCCAGACTAAAAGTGGAAAATCATCATTTAACCTATTATAATAAATTAATTTAATGGCCAAAAACAGATTTTACGGCTTAACTTCCAGAATACGCCGTTGTCGGATCGGAAAAGGAAATGACGAACCCTGTCTTGATGAGTTTTTTTTTTCTTGTTTAAGTAGCGCTATTTTAAATGATAAACCGACATGTCCATCGACAAACACGGAGTCGTTCTTAGTCTGCAGTATAGGAATTTTTGTGCTTTGTCCGGCGATTGTTCTAAGAAATGTTATCTCAGAAAAATGTAAATATTTTATGCGATACGTTGACTAATTCATTAGATATATATGTATTAAATACGTTATCATAAAAACATTGTCAACAAGAAAGTAATTTTATTGTACATTTCATAAATGTATATATATATAAGGGTGGATCGTAGTTAAAAAATTATTATTAATCACAGAACCTACCCATGAGGAAAAAATGCTTTATGGAATGGAGATTAGAAGAAAAATAATTAAAAAAAAATAATTCCAAAATTTATTATTGTCACAAAGGAGTTGAACATTCAAAAAGAAAAAAAAATATATAAAAATACTTAATTTTGGTTACACGCTTTTAGACACAAACTAAAAAATTTTTTAAAGAAAAATATGTTTAACGAAGGGGAGGGAATACCCCCCTTTTATCAAAGTTCGGAAACCGGTTAAAGGGATAGTCGAATATTTTCATGATATTTTTGTCATTTTTAGATTAAAAAAGGGATTTAAAAATTTTTTTTACATTTTGAAAAAAATTATTTTTTCAATATTTTTTAAACCCTTTGAATAATTTTTTTTCAAAAATGTTTTCCTTTTTGGGAAAAAAGCTTCTTTTAAAAAATTTTTTCAGTATATAGCTCAGGGCCCCTACAGAATTAACCAGAATTTTTTAAATATATAACTTAGAAGCGGGTTAATCCATATTTTACGACAACACAGAGGGGGGGAATTTTAAGAAAAAAAAGCCAATAATTATATTTCAATGGGTGGTAAAACCCGACAATAATGTGAATTTTTCCAAAAAATTTAGTTGAGCCTCTGTAGAGAAGGGCTGAGCTATATACAAGGAAAAAATTTTTATAAAAGGCCCTTTTTCACAAAAGGAGAATATTTTGATAAAAGATTATTCTAAGTTAATTTTGTAAAAAGAAAATTGTATTTAAATAATTTTTTTTTTCAAAATACCCTTAAAAAAAATTTTTATACATGTATTCTAATCTAAGTGACACTAAATACCCAAAAAATATTCAAATTTTTGCGCTTTTGCATAATCATGGTTCCGAACGTAGTCGGATACCTTAAGACAAAATATTGGTTAACACGAAATAATACAATAGTCCCGAAAACCTACTTTGCATTTTTTCTCTTAACACGATGTGTGTGTACAGCTCCAATGATGGCAGACAAATTTATTTTGGAGTTTGTTCAAAACTAAAAAATATCATTAAGACAAATTCCGTCGACGAAAATGAAATGAATAATGCAGATCTTGTTTCCACGTCATCTGAAAAGAGGAACATCATGGAAATTTTGCGCAGATGATTAGAACGCACATTCTAATAGTGAAATAAATGATAAAATCGACGACATCGAACAATTTGTTGACTATTTAATGTTAAGAAAGACAATGCAAATTAAAATATCAAATTATTTTCCAAAAACTCAATAAATGTTTTGTTTTTAAAGAAACTTGAAACTTTTGTAATAAATTTCATTAAGTTCTTGTGAATGTTTTGTTTCAATAATTTTTATACCCCGGCCCAAATAGGTGGATTTTCATGATGCAGAAAATCGAATGCGGCCATGTCGTATGATTATACGTCATGTAAAAGAATCTTGAAGTGCCCGTTTGGCTTGGTTGCTCTCGGCTAAATTCAAAATTTTGTTCAATTTTGAATCGTTAGAGTTGGAAAGGGGCCTCCCTCTGAGGAGGGAAAAAGCGCCACCACGGGAATTGGTACGCCCATATGGTGCCGAAGAAAAAAAAAATACCCGCCCTGGGGAAAGAACTAGGCCCCGCAAAAGGCCCCCACGGACCCATTAGGAAAAAAAAATTTTTTTTAAAATCATATTATATGAATTATCTAAAATGTTTTTATTTTTTGAAAAAAATTAAATTTAAATTTAATTTAAATTAATATTTTTTAAAAAAATTTAAAATTGGGGTTTTTATATGTAAAAAAAAAATTTTAAATAAAAAGGTTCCGAAAAAATTCCCCTTTTGGTTTTTTTTAAAATTTATTTTAAATTTTTTTTTTTTTGTAAAAATGGGAAAGGGATATTTGTCGAGTGGTTAAAAAAACATTCAGTGGCGCTTTTCTTTTTATTCCACACACATAACGTAAGTGACAACCCAGTTGTATTTCCGATATTTAAAGAAACGAAAACAGACACATATAACAGAACCCCTTTTTTACGGACACAAAAATTAAAAAAGCAAACGGGACGATTAAGATGAACAAAAAGACAAAGAGAGCGATTCACAAGATTTTTTGCTTTTTTACCGGGAATGAATTTTTTATGTAATAGTGGTTCTGATGGGATAGAATGGGGAGACAGGAATTTCGGACTAACCGATTATGATTAAGATTGCAGTGTTATTTTTGAAACCAAAGAATTAAAGTTTGTTTGAATATTCGTAAAAAGAGTTTACAAAAAGGATACTAGAGGGAATTATTACATTTATATATGAAAGAAATTTATAAAATATATCAAAAACACAAGAAGAACAAATAAACAAAAAAGATCCATGATCATAACACAACCTTAACATTAAATTTGTTTAACACTAGAAAATATTGCAGTCCCCTCAGTTTCCTGTTAACCAATTCTGACTGTATATATAATTACTGTATATGTTATTCATAAGGGAGTACTGAGTAGTGAATGGTACAATGTGCATTGCAATTTATCATAATTCAAGTTCCCTCTTCCCTCGCCGTTGAATGAGTCCGTTCCAAAAATTTTTCCGCGTCTTCCGCTTTATGGTACATTGTAATTTCGATAGTAGGTTTTAAAAATATTTACTAATAGAAAAGTTGTTTAAAGTGTACTTTCTTGTAACTATTTAGTAGATGTCCTCTCATCGCAATAAATGTCAAAAAGTACTAAAATTCCCGTTTTTCTTTAATAAAAATTTGACTTTTAACGATAAAAAGACTCAAATACCTAAACTCCAATCTCTTTGTGGCAGTACTTAACATAAAAACTAATTCTTTTATTTTATTTCCCCCTTTATCTAGATACCAGTAAACACCCTTACCACATATAGGTAGGTTTGGAAATTCTGAGAAAATCTTCTCGATCCGTCCTCAGATACGAGTTCTTATAATATGATTGGTAGTTTATTGACATCTATTTAAAAGAAACCAGAAGAATTGTATTGGTGATGGATTTAACAGTTTTGACAAGAAGACAACCTTACTGATACCTTATTTTCCTGATTCCCAGCAGATTTAATGTGCATCGAATCTAATTAGTGATGGCTCTTTATTATACGAACATGTACATCTATTAACATTGGGTCCGACTACCACCACTCAGTTAACATGGTTGATATTTCTAGAATGGGCTAAATTTACGAGGCGTCATAATCACATGATAATGATAACCACGTGTTTCTAACCAATCAGTTAAAAAAATTCATTTGACGTTATAGTCCCACTGTTTCATTGTCATGTTGCCAACTTTTGCTCTTTGCAGAAACTTCCTTTTAAAAAGTACATATTTGTCAACAATAATATCGCACATAGGTATACAAAATGCATTACATTTGAAAATTTACATTTTTGCATTACATTCATTAAATAAGATTTTCTTAAATTGTAAAATCTTATTGAAGAAATTCTTTTAGATAACATTTGAGCATCTTTAGACAATTATGAAATTTTATGTAAGTTTTACGAATAGAACAAGTAGTTTAATGTCAGTTTTGAATTCAATTGAAAACACTTTCTGGTCTTTATCATGTTACCGTCATGAATTGAGCCCATTTGTAAGAGAGCATTATTATACATTATTATATGACACTCCTGAGACAATTATTAAATTAATTTAAAAGAAAATGCAACAGAGTCACTAACGATAAACATGCTTTTTTCATATATATTTTATCCTAAAATTATAACTTTTATATTACATTATATTTTTACATATGAAACCTATTTTATTTCCATTTATATTTCTATAAATGTAGGATTTTCAAAATGGGTACTTCCAATGTTTAAATCAAACACCTTTATTATCTGGAAATGTTAAAAATTTAATTAGTAAATCTCATTCACATATATAACTTACATATTTATTCTATTAATTTAATCTATCACGTTGTTGTTTTGAAGAAAAAATTAAGCTTAAAAGCAGTGTTTTTCAAACTACGGGGCGCGCCCCCTAAAGGGGCGTGATAACTCTACGAGGGGGGCACGAGCATATTGGAAAGTCGAAAACAAAAGATTATTTTTAAAAATAATTAGTTTACTTAAAATAAATAAATAAAATACATTCTGACATAGTAAAAAAATAAAATGCGTATTTACACTGATGTAATACACTTATAAATGTATCAGTATTGCACACTGTATTTTATAAATAATTTAATAATACTAAGTTAAGAACAAATTTATTAATACCAGTGATTATCTTGATAGTTTGTGTGGTTTATATTAATTTTTCACTGCTGATTCAAAGTGACGCTCCCCAGCGCCACCGTTTTCCTCGTACGCGCACGTATGTGAGGCATTGGGGGAGGAGAAAAGGAATTAATAAGCAAATCCTCTGAAATAAGGAAATATTTCGAAGACACTGCCAAGGTCCTTTTAATGCATTCAAAGCCATCGGAATAATTTATGGATAGAAGTGCACAAAAAAATCATACTTCGGAAAGGCGTATATATACGTCCCAGACAATTAACACTTCGGCTGAGTGAAACGTTTATGTACACCGGTGGCACTTAAGAGGGTAAAGTCATATTGCAGTTTTAGCATCAAAGTACAGTATTATTGATTCCAATACATTGAATGTATGGGGGATGAAATGTGTTGGATTTTGGGGTTCTAAATATTGGAAGTTTGAGAAGCACTTGCTTAAAAGAAAAGAAAATATATTAATTTTTGATTGGTCACTAAAAACGAATATTTTCTTTGCCTTTTTGATAAAGTATATCCTAAATAAGTTTTATTTTGACACAGCAATATAAACGCAAAAAAATATGGAAATATGTATTCCTTGTGTAACGAACTCTAGACCCATTCTGAAACTCTAGGTGGCAACGCGAACTGATCCGAGGTATTGCACCTGCGCGAGTGCCCCACCAAAGGGTATTCGGTGATAGTCTCTCAACGAGAGAGGACGCTAAACTCCACCAGCGAGCTTCGTGAGGAGATTGAAAAATTCGGTGATTGTCTCTTGAAGAGAGAGAGAAAGAGATCTGTGAACTCTACCAGCGTGCTTTGAATGAAGATTTTTGGTATTTGCCAGAGGCAGATGTGTTGGATGCTATCCTGACCCATATTTTTTTCTCTCTAAAATTGTCAATAGCTCGGAAGATTCAGTATTTACCTAAAACGTGTAAAAAGTGTAAATGTTTAGCATATATGCGAGTGTTCTATATGTTTGTGAGCAAATAAACCATTAAAACATCATTAGTGTTTAATCAATTGAAATTCCTACGATGCTACACTTGAATCATAAAAAAACACCTAAAAAGAAGTAATTAGTTGCCAGTAAACTATTATTATTAACAAACTTTTCATTTAAAAAGAAACACACAGAAAAAGGTAAAAACAATTTATAACTGGAAATTTTATTTTTCAGAACTGGAATTCGAATATTAAAAAGGAAAAGCAAGACTATGAGTTTTAACCATTTTATCATTATTAATACACATACTGACAAATTAGATAAATTTCAATTAAAATTTATAAAACATTCATATTACGAACGCTTTTGAAACTGTTTAACACTTCAAAAAACTTTTCACATCAAATTACTCTGAATTCTATGTTTCCTGTTAGAAAAATTTGTAATCTTTAGGGATTGTTGACACTAGCGTTAATTTATTCAACCACTCATACTGTACATAAATTCATATATTCAAACTTTTTAAAAAATTAATCGTAGCATACTTTTTTTCTTTAATAGAAAAAAATATTAACATTAAAATTACTGACATTATTCAAAAGGGCTGGATTCTAAATTTTCTTATTTTTATAAGAATGATTCCATCGAAATGTTTTCTAATTTCTCTTGAGGTAAGCGATCATGGAAATATCTCAACGCATTTTTTACACACATACATCCGTCTAGAGAAAAATAAACCATCGAGAGATGGAAGCAAGTAAATAATTACACAGTTAGGATATTTCGAGTAGTACAGAAATAGTAGAAAATAATTATTATCTTTTACTCATGATATAAAATTATCATTTGGCTAACGATGAACCGGACGCATGTCTTGTTCAATCCCCTTTTGAAGCCTCGTTTTGAAAAATAACGCTATCACTTTTTCATCTCGTTAAAACGTTCATTACTTTTTCCAAAAGATAATTTTAAGGAATTTTTTCCCGTTCTACACGATTATAAATTTAAAATGACGAAGAATATGGAAATGTTCATTTTTTTTTTTGTTTGGAAAATTAAAAGAATAAATTATAATTCTTAGTAGCCACTGAAAATTTTTTTGATTCAAAATAAAATAGTTAAAAAGTACTTTGTAAGCGAATATTTGCATTAATATTATTTTGCAAAATTAACTAATGTTTAGTCATTTTCTACATTTTTCTAATGATCAACGTTAGAATTAATTGTTAATAACCATTTCGGTTTATATAATTTAGCAACGATTTTAAAGGTAATAATTTCATTAGAATTTATGAACGTAAAAGCGCTGTAATTTTTATTATTATTAATTAATTATTTTTGCTTACAAGAAAATTTCTTTTTTGTTTTTCTGCATATTATAATTTTTTAATAAGTAGATGCTGATAAGAATTGTGTGTCCCTAGCTTTGGTCGTCAAATGATTAAAGTCCTGCTTAAAACTTTTCCGAACAAAAATATATTTTTTCAAATGTTCTCATGATTATGACTAAGACAATTTATTAGTAATTATTAAAATGCTAAATATTACTAACGAAGTTTCCCAAAACATTTGATAGTGCCAAAAATGAATTACTCGTCTCGTGAAACAAAAATTTCCTGTATGATTTGTTGAAAATTATCTAAACATTATTGAATTGTATTTTAAATAGATTAAATGGTTGTTTTTAAACTCCTCACTTAGGATCAACACGAGGTCTAGTCACGAAGCATCTCAAAATTTTGAGTCATAGTCATGTAAAGAGGACAACACCTAAGCTATATAGTACCTCAAATCCTGAGATTTCCACACTACACTAACGTAAGGTTTATTGAACCTCAGCAATCACTTATCACTTGGCACGCATAAAGCCTTTTATACGGCATTTGAGTGGCAACAGGATTCGAACCTTTGATTAGAGAGAAACAACTCCTCCATGAGTTCATAATCGTGGCTACTCGGCTACTTTTAAATCTCTCATGTTACGAGATTCTCCCCCTCCCCTACATCTTTTGTCATTCAAATAACCCCTGATTCATAATAAACACGGAAGTTCTGACGAAAGCAGAAATTCAAACAAGAATTTAAAAGAAATGATATAATTATATATCTTTAATTGTAATTATAACTGTAATTACGCATATAATTGCACAGAAATTTTAAAATACCACAATGGAAAGAAATACCTCGAAGTTTTCTTTAATGTCACGTAAGATGTGCAAAAATTCGTGAAAACAAGAGAAGATAAAGATGTGGATTCAAAAGAATTTGAAGATTTTAGCATAAAAAAATCCACTTGTTTAATTAGTTGAATGAATCAAATACTAATTACGATTGACTAATTGCTTATTGACATCACATTTAGAAGCAAAAAGAGGGCTTTTAGGAGACGGATTTTTTAATTTTGAATCAAGGTCGAGAGATAATTACGAAATCTAGGTGTCGTGTCCTTTTCCTAACTTACGCATTACGCTAGCATGTAGAATTTAACACCCGACACGTTTAGGCCAGGGTAGCCTAAATCCAGGGTAGTTTCAACCTTAAATGGCGTTAACCCTTAAGGTATCCGACTGTGTTCGAACCGTGATTTAAAAGCTTCATAAATGGATAATTTTCATGATATTTAGTGTCGTTTAGATTAGAATATTACAAGCAAATGTTTTAAGGACATGATAAAAAATTATGTAAATATAATATTTTCGGCAAAAATGAACTTAGAATAACCTTTTTCAGTCAAAATTTTTTTTAGGAAAATGTTTATTATAATAATATCTTTGCCTGTAGTGTTTCAGACCTCTGTACAGAGGCTCTAGAATGGTGTTTGAAAAATTCCCATTATTTTCAGAGTTACCACCATTTGAAATAATTATCGGCGTTTTTTTTCTTAAAATTTCTCCCCTCTATTGTCGTAAAACATGGATAAACCCACTTCTAAGTTATATATTTCAAAAATTCTAGTTGAGCCTCTGTACAGAGATCTGAGCTATATACATGCAAAATATTATTATAACAAAAGCATTTTTCACAAAAGGAGAATATTTTGAAAATGGGTCATTCCATATGTTCATTTTTTGTCAAAATATTATACTTAAATAATTTTTTATTGTAATACTATTCTTAAAACAATTTTATATACATTTTCTAATCTAAGTGACACTAAATATCATAAATATTATCCATTGATACGCTTTTGTAGTCGGATACCTTAAATGCACGATTTTTTTGAATTTTAAAAAATAGTTTTTATTAGGAATGTAGTCATAGGTTACGTAAAACGTTTTTCTAAAAAAAATCTAAATAATAATAAGGGGCATCTATTTTGAAAAAAGTTGTATGCCAATAGCCCTCGTGTTCCTTTAGAGTGTGACATTTATAAACTCTTCCTCAACCAACACGTTTAACATGCATCAGTTTTTCCACATGTCATTTTTCAAGATTGTTATCTACTCAACAACTAATACTCATAACGAAGTGGAAATATTGTTTAGTACAGTGAAAACGTAAAACGCGAAAACGCTTAAAACTAAAAATCGGTTAACACGAAATAATGCAACAGTCCCGACAAACTACCATGTACTTTGATGCATTTTTTCCCCTCTTAACACAAAAAGATTTCTTTCGGAAATGAACCAAATACGGGAAAACCAGATATTTAAGAGGGGCATGAAATGAAAGAGAGGTGTTTTCACATTATTTTTTCTGTATTATTGGATTGTCCTACTGCATCATCGGAAGAATTCATTGCAGTAGAGGAAGATAACGTGTTCAGCCCCAATTATGACAGACAAAGACATTTTGGACTTTGTTCAAAATTCAAAAAAATTCATTGATTCCGACGGCGAAAAGAAAATAAATGGTTCAGCTCTTGTTCCCACGTCATCCAAAAGGAGGAACATCATGAAAAGTACGTGCTGTTATTTAGACGCATATTCCAATTATAAAATGAATAACAGAATGGGCGACATAGAAGAATTTATTGACAATTTAATGCTAAAAGACAATACAAAGAAAATATCAGATTATTTTCCAAAATAAATGTTTTGTTTTTCAAAAAACTTGAAAATTTTGTATTAAATTTCATTAAATTCTTGTGAATGCTTTTGCTTCGTTGGTTTTTATTAAATGCATGCATATGCACATATCTATGTTCATAAAATGTACCTTAAACATAGTTTGGTTGAATATATGTATTTTTAGCATAAAAATCTTTTAACACGAAAAAATATTTCAGTCCCCTCAATTTCGTGTTAAGCGATTTTCACTGTATTTGAACATGTAGGACAGACCGGGACAAGATAACGAGTGTCTTAATTTTTCTAGGTGGTTTCTTTCCACCTAGGTACTACCTACGTGAAAGGATCAACCGGGCACTACTGGCTCTCCTACTGGCCGTTCGTTAAGCAATAGTATATATAGAGAAGCTAAAATCGCCATTTTTATGTTAGTTATGAAGTTTTGATTGTTTATACTGCTGCCACGATATAACTTTTATGCAATGTGTAAATAAGCTCTGTTACAGATAAAGGCAAGATATGTCATTTCTGTTTAATATTTATGAGTAACTTAGTTTAAATACTACCTTTATTACCATGAATACATATCAATTAATCGCCTTCCTTCGTTGCAATGAAAATGAATAATATTAAACAGAGTCCGGAGCAAGATGACGATCCGAAACATGGGGCAAAATGACGAGGACGTCATCTTGCCCCTTGTTTCAAAATTTATTAAATTAACTATGTTGTCCATTTTATTAAATCATGTAAGCGCTTGTTTGTCTGTGTCTGTCCACTCGATCTTGCGCTTCTATCTCCTCTGGAGCTAAGCAGTGCATTGTATCGGGGAATGTGTCGTTCGAAAGGGGGCGGCCAGTGGAAGACATTTTTTCCATCCGCTAAGCACCCCCTCCCAAGCCCCCCGAAAGAAAACCCCTATCAGGGTCGAAAAAAGTAAATACCTTAATATCTTCGTTTCTAACGGTGCGATTCCTTCACGACCGGTACCGTTCGATTGAGTTTCACCTTGGCAACACTTTTCGAAGTGGCAGGCTGCACCCACATTGGCGGTGGGTTTTAAAACATAGAATAGTAGTAGCAATCCTCAGACCGTGGTAGTAGATAATAAAATAATATCCTCCAGATAACCAGAACTTATGGCAAATGATGATTCCGATGCACTAAAGAAGCCTGTTAGTGTTTCTTATTTCAAACTATTGAACAACACATTATGAGAAAAAAAGAAAAAGCAAAAAATTGAGTTAACGCATTCTTACAAGCACATTTATCATAGAAATGTTAGAACAAAGGGAAAACAAAAGGAAGAACAGAAAACTTTAAGAAAATAGAGAACAGAAGCCCGTGAAACTAAAAAGGGAGTAAAAAACAAACTAAGTTCCTGTTTGCCTAAGTCTATAAAATCCAGGCCAAACAGTCCAGTTGCAGCAACTTCAAAGGCTTGTGTTATAAGATGTCCTGCTTGTGAAGAGGAATATTGTGACCCTCCAACAGAAGAATGGATCCAGTGCTGTAAATGCCAAGAGTGGTGGCATGAAGAATGTTCCAATTATGAAAGTGGAACTTTTATTTGTAATTATTGTTAGCTGCACAACTAAACACACTTCAACATTACATTACAATGCATTACACTTAGTTTGCATTGTAACGTCATGTTGCCCCTCAATTGGTATTCTTAGCTTGTGCTGGAGGGGCTTGAGTACTCTGAAAACCCTGGGAGCTATGCCGGTGGTAGTCTAACTACTGGTAGGGTTTCCCATGCCGGACAGGTTCTCGTAGGGTAGGAGTCAGACTAAATGGAATATCACCTAGAGCTAAGTCAGTCTACCTACCTTTAGGTGCTCTAGTCCAGTGACTAACAGAGGCTGTAATTTTTCCCCATCCATGAAGCACTTGCCCAATTGGCCAAGTGTGAGAGATAATGTTCTCAGCAAGTTAAAACGACTTTCCACATCGCATCAGCTTCATCTGCAGTAGATTCCCTCCCACGTATATCTAGAGGGAAATGAGATTGCGGACACTTTGGCCAGGGCTGGGCTTGTGAGGTCCCAAAGCCGTCAGCACCTCTAACCCTTCTTTGGAGATTTTCTCTGGGAACTAAGCCACCAGGGAATAAGACCACTTTGGTTTGCCCCAGAGCACCATTGGTATCAGTTTTCTCGTCCTGGAGGCTCTCTGGCTCACGGTTTTAAAAGACAGGATCAAACTCTTCTAGCCCGCTTTCGAAGTGGCCACCTTAAAACAATGAAATTTTCCGGAAGATTCAAGAGCTTTGAAATGTGCACGAGCTGTTCTTCTGAGCCGGCCTCGCCTGCTCACATCCTCAAAAGCATAGGGTTCACCAAGCAGGATTTAGCAGTCGATCCCTTGCTGGTGTTGGATTCATGGAAGTGGTCTAGCACTGTTGGCCAATGGGGGCGTGCAACAACAACAACAACGCTTAGTTTGATACTTTGAAAGATGTAAATTATCATTAGTTAGACCATGTAATATATTCAAATGATAGGATATGATCAGCCTTATTCAGTGTTGTCATCTTTGCCCAAGGCCAAAAGTCATTTTGGCCCAGTATTGGGGCAAGATGACAATTGGTTAAGGTTATAAAAAAATAAAGCTATCCTTTTTTTTAATTTGAAAAATTAAATGGTAATATATTTAATACTACAAAGGATTACTCTAACACTTTATGTAAAATTAATTTTTTTATCCTTAAAAATAAATTAATAAACAACAAAAATTCTTAACCTAGTCATCCTTTCCCGGTCTCCCTTAATACAAATGCGTTACCTTCCTGTTACTTAAATTTAAAAGATTTTTTAGAATATTGTAGGCAGAATTGAAAATATATGTCTACTATTATTTTTCCAGAAATATAATATTATTATAATACTTAATTTCAATAGCATTTTTAAATAAGTCATCTGTTGTGAGTGTGCTTCTATAATGTACAATTTTAGTAAAGCTTACAGCTGAATGGCAAGAACTTGCAAAATAAACTTAGCTGTTATCTTTCCCAGAGATACATCCTTCTTAAATGTTTTGAAGTTTCAGCAACTCTAAGAAACTGAAATTTTGCTGGCGAAAATGCCCTTTATTGCAAATAGTGATTGACTGAAAAACTTAAAACATTTTTGAAAAAAAAAAGACAGAAGAGAGAGAAACGAAGTATCTTAGAATTGATTTTTTTCTCAAATCATGATACAATACCGTTCAAGTTCAAATACAATCAAACTGTTAAGTAAAAATCGTTCTTGGAAACAATTACTGTGCATTCCTTTAAGAAAGTATATTTGATGACTTTGGTTCCATCAAAAAGATATATTTTTTAGAATTTCTTCTTTTTTTCTGCCACTATGTATGTTAAAATTTCAGATATATTTTCAATTAAAATTCTACTTTTCATCACTAAATTGGTTTCGATTTATAGATATGTACAGAGAGGTTTAAAAAAATATCCCTGGTTCATATAACTTTTCTGATTGTCGAAAAAAGTATTTCAAAGTAAAGCAGTAATTAAGAGCCACGTGACTCAAACTGTTGTAAACATCAGAGCATGAATTTTATTTTATTATGCATATTTCTTTTAATAGCAACATTTAGGGATATTTTAATTTTCTGTCTTTTTAAATTTTTAATGTGTGTTAGTATCATTTATTGACGGAACAACTTCCAAAAGTAGCTTCTTTTCCAGCCACATTTTTTGTTCTGTTAATAAAAATGAAAGCAAAATATTCTATTTACAAAAGATTTAAATGATATTTTTTTAAAGTGAAAAGTAATTTTCCTTTAAAACAGTTATTTGAAAAAGAATTATCTTCTTTTATATCCTCACGCCCACCTCTGTCTAAACATTTCCTTCACTTTCCACGTTATGGATGGAAACCTATTATTTTTCCAGGTATTGTAGATGCCAAGGTCGTTCCAAGACACTTCGAATAAAATGGAATATATCTTATACACAGTCATTTATGTTGGCAAATATTTGCGCACGTAAATTTGTTTTAGTTCCATATTCGAAAGTAAAACAAAACAAAACAAAAAAAACTGCATTAACTAAACCACTCTGCATCGTCTCATTTCTCTGAAAGAAGCTCACATTATTTCAAATTTCTACCTCTTCAACAGAGAAAATGAAACAAATCTCTTACACCTCGCCTTTTTCAAAGTATCCAGAGAAAATGATTGCGCTGAAAATGATACCGTGATTGAAATTGCTTGCTGATTCCTCCAGGGGCACTACACTCACATGAGGGGATCTTACAAAAAATAGTGGAACATACTATAAAACTTCTTACGCTTCTTTCAAAGTATTGAGTATAATCTTAGGTAAAAAACAAATGTTAAATTTTTGTTTTATTTCTTTTTGAAACGAATGATGATTTAACGAT
Organism: Trichonephila inaurata madagascariensis; assembly: GCA_019973955.1. Lineage (NCBI taxonomy): Eukaryota > Metazoa > Arthropoda > Arachnida > Araneae > Nephilidae > Trichonephila > Trichonephila inaurata. The sequence continues at coordinate 146,961 of BMAV01006813.1, forward strand.
AAGGGAAAAAATGGATTGCTTCATTTTTGGTAAAGGTAGTTTTGGGTTTAAATATATGATTCTTAAGCCCTGATATGCATATCCCTTGAGTTATACTAACATTCCGAATGAAGAGTTTGTTTCTTAACAAATACCTACTAAAAATTATCTTTTAAAATGCATAATATTTGTTCAATGATTGAAGTTGATTTAAATATTTATTTATACGGCAAATAAAATGAATTTCGACTTCCTAGAACGAAAGAAAAACCCAACTACAATTTAAATATAAATTCCTCGACTTTCAATATCAGAAACATTACAATTTTATAGAGGGTATACTTGGGTGCTTACGTACTATAGCAACACTGCCAACTTTCAAGATAACTCGTTCAAGTTGGCAACCCTGATTTCTCATGTGTCGCACGCGCTGAATTGGTAACCATGTACTTCCTTTCATATAACGTTGCAAATTCGGTTGCCATAATATGTAAGTACCTATACTTGTTATTAAGGTATTTTTTGGAGCTCTATTATATTTAATTTTTCTCTTATATAATGAAAACTAAGTATACCAAGAAAGAAGAACAAGAAAAAATTGTTAATTTTAAGTTCAAGCGTGTATTTTCGAGGAAATAAAAAAACTTAGTCTTTTATATTTGCATGTTTAACTGTAAGAAATAAAACCAATTAGATCAAATTTAATCAGAGTATCTTAAAGATTCCGGGATATAAATCACGGGCGTTTTGTGGGAGTTTTAACCATAATAAAATTAAAGGACTACATGCATGAAATCGAAGCACAATATATATTAATCTAGGGAATTTAAGAAGAGGACCTGAAAGCAAAAGAATTTTGAACACAAATATTAACATTTAACGTGGTTTATTTGAATATTTATAAATACTACTAAGCAAATACAACGCACTAAAACATACAGTTATTACAGTTAAATCAAAAGAATAATTGTATTAAATAGAAGAGAGCACTCAGGATATCAAACTTCTATCAAAACAATCATTGAGTTACATATCTATATTCTTTCCGAGATTCTAATTACGTACCTAGCGAAAACAGGAGAAATAAAAACTGTTGCCAGGTACTTGAATATGCATCCAATGAGGCAGAAAAGCTGCTGCCAGATAACTGAATTCAACGCTCTATTCAAGTAAACACATAAAATAAATGCAAATAAAATAAGCTCATTGATAAAAGAAATGTAAAAAAAAGCCACGTTATAATTATACATATTTGCATACACATAAATAAGAAAAAAACTCAAACACATTGTGATTTCAAATTTTAATTTAGATCATAATCAAACACATGTAAGTCAAAAGTGGTTAGCAGTTCTTAAACGCAACAGATTCTTTACATCCAAACTGTTTTAGTGACAAAATGTTATCTAACAAGGAGAGGGCACGACTAAGGAAATTCATTTGGGATCGAGACTTGGTATAATAGTAGTACTCTTTTAGGGTGTTCACCCCTCAATGTAATTCCGTCGAATGGCCAGTCAATTCGGAGAAATCAGCATTCGAAATTCATGCTTAGCTTTTATACAATTAAATTTTAATTTTCCACTTAACAGAGTTCGTAGCTTGATTGATAAATCGTCTCTGCTTTCTATGCTGGAGGTTAGGGTTCGATTCCGCGATCAACTTTTCCTTCGAATTAATTTGTTCTTTTTAAGTTAAATAAATTTATTTATGAAAGGTTTATTAAATGATATTTTTTTGTAATTATTTTTGTATTTTTAAAAATAAAAAAATTACTTTGATTAGATAAATAATTATATTAAATTTTATAAATATATTTTTATGTTAATAAATATATTTTATAATAAAATATATATAATAAATATTAAATGATATTTTACAAAAATTAGTGTAAATAGTTTTATAATGTAAAATACAATATACCTATAAACAAATATTATATATAATATAAAATAATTTATAAAATATATTATTATTATTAATTAATTATTTTTATAATTAATATAAAAAAAAAATATGTCTTTTATATGTTATTAAGTAGGTATTTTACAATTTTATAAAATATTTAATAAGTCCTTTTCAAAAAATAAATTTTATTTAATTTCAAAAGTTTATTTAAATTTTAATAAAATTATTTAAATAATTTTCTACAATAAATTAATAATAATTTCAATAATAAATCATAATTTAATAATAAATCATAATTTTAATAATAAACAATAATTTTAATAATAAGTTAATAATTTTAATAATAAATTAATAATATTTTTTATTGTACTAATGTAATAATAGTAATTAAGTAATTATAATAAATAGCGAGTAATTAATTATAATAAATAGTAAATAATTAATTAGTATAAATATGATTAATTAATTAATTTTAATAAAAAATGTTTAATTTAAATTTAAATTTTTTTAATAAATAATAATTAATTTATAATTTTAATTTATTAAAAATTTTTTATTAAAATTATTTTAAATTTTTTTGTTTAATAACTATTTTAATATTTTTTTTAATAACTTTTTTTTAATTTTTTTTAATTAATAATAATTTTAAATTTTTTTTAATTAATAATAATTTTTAATAATTTTACTAGTAAAAAGTTAATTACATATTTTAAATTTTTTTTTAATGTTAAAAAAATACAAAAAATTACAAAATATACCATTTATTATTGAATGAACCTTTTATAAATAAATTTTTTAATTTAAAAAAAAATTAAATAATTGAAAAAAAAAAAATTGATCGCGTGGAATCGAACCTAACCTACATAAAAGCAGACGATTTACCCAAAAAACAAATGTTCGGAAAATTAAAAATTTAAGTAAAAACTAAGCATGGTTTCGAAGGCTGATTTCCTAATTACTGGCCTCGAAATTAATTGGGGGGGACCCCAACAGGTCTACTTTCACCAAGTCTCGTTTAAAAAGAATTTTTGGCTGCCCTCCCCAAATTTTTTAACACCTTCCTTTCACCATCTGGTTTTTTTTTAAAGTTCCCAAATTTTTAAAAATTTCCCCCCCCTGGTATTTTTTCCCCAAAAATAAAATTTTCCCATTCAATTTTTCATTCTTTTTTTCACACACACACCCTTTAACTCACCTCTTATATATTTATTTATTTATTTATCTTGGTAGAATTTTTAATCGTTAATAAAATACATTTTAAAGCGTTCCATTGAGCTGAAATTTTACATACATGATTTTTTTTGGATGACTATACAGTAATTTAATTAAAATTAAAAAAATTTAATTGTTTAAAAAACCTATTATTCAAAAATTACAAAAAACAGCCTCGTTGGCATCTTTTTTTGGGCTTGTGCCCAAAACATAAAAAGGTTTTTCTGGGCATTTTAAAGCGTTTTCGTTTGAGCTGAAATTTTTCTATACACTATAAAGAAAAAACACGATAATTTAATTATAATAAATTTAAAAATTAATTTTTACTAAAATTTAATTACTTAAAAATTACAGATCAAACGCTGGTTTCAAAAAGCGATTTGAGTCAAAATTTTAAAAAGGTTTTTTTTGGGTTTTTAAAAGCTTTTCGGTTAAACCCTAAAATTTTTTAAAACCGGGTTGTTTTGGATGACAATAAGATATTTTAATGATAATTAAAAAAATTTTAATTACCACTTGATGTTGTGATTCTGTTATATGTATATACATATTTAAATTAATTGTAACTTTTTAAAAAGTAGCAAAAATAAAAAAATTTTTTTTGTTGATTTAAGTATTAGTGAAATTTTAAATTTTTTATATTACTTGTTTTAAAACTATGTAATTATATTATATATGGTTGCTCATTCTGTTCAAAACTTCCCAACATCTGGAAATATTGACGCTAAATTTTAATATATCCTCAAGAAGTAGTAGCAAGAAATAACTTCTTAACGTCATCGTCAACATCTGTTATTTCTACAACTAGTTTTGAGAAATTTTTTTTATCGACACCCCGAAACAAACATCCCCGTCAGAAACACAACCCGACCTTGTAAAAAGCACCATTCGAAAAAGAACTTAAACACATCGAACCAAGTTCTAACTTAACAAGATTACTCTCTGACAATGCAAGCAGTTTGACAACAACTCACAACAAAACATGTTGGACGATTAAGACATCTTTTAAACAGAACCTACCCATTCCTTCCCAGGAAAACTGAGCATCGCTTAGAGGCTAGATGGATTAAAATCTTCGATAATAATTGAAACCCCCAGGCAAGCGATAATGGATGGTGGATCTTCAGCGAGAAATTCTGCGCGCGCCTAATCTTCGTTCCCTTTGTTGTTCTTGTCAAAAACAAGGTTGGAATATTGCTCCAAAGAATTGCGAGTTTTGTGTACCTTGCAGCTTAGCGAAAAGCGTGCTGCCACCCATGCTAATAGATCCTCCACAATGGGGAGAAATAATTACCCAGACGCTATCCCAGATTAAAAGAGATTTGGGCCGCGTATTAAACTCTGCTCTTATCTCCAAGCTGTGTGACGGAATTTGGATAAGATGGGCGTAGGATGGAATAATGAAGTATTCATCAATGGATGTAATCGCTAAGCAAAGTTCTCCGGATCGCTATCGCTCTTTGGAGGAGACTCGCTTAAAAACGCGTGATTAAATTGGGTGAAATCTATTTAGAACGTTCCTTCCGTGAAGTATTTTAATTTGAGGTTTCGATACTTACTTTAATATTTGGTTTAAATAGTTATTACGAGATCTAATGTGCGTATTAATATCTTTTTTAAAAATATCCCATAATAATAAGATACAAATCTCTCCCTTTTGGGGGTTGTGGGGGTCAGGGTTTTTATTGTAAAAAATTTCTTAATTTTAAAAAGTTTTGGGAAAAAAAATTAAACTTTCACTCCCCAAAAGGGGTTTTTCTTTTTTGGGAAACCCTTATTTTTTAAAAGCGTGTAAATGAATACTCTTTTTGATATTTAGTGTCAGTTGAATTAAAATATACATATAATATTGTTATAGAAATATATTGTTAATAGGAAAAATTATTTGACTACAATTTTTTGGTAAAAATAAGAAGAAAGAATGACCTATTTTTCAAAACATTCTCCTTTTATGAAAAACAATTCCATAATAATATTTTGGCTATATATAGCTAGGACTTCTAAACACAGAATGAACTAGAATTTTTTTTAAAATTACATTATTTTCAGGTTACAATCCTTTGAAATCATAACCGATGTTTTTTTATAATTCCTTTACTTTCATGTATTAAAAATGAATAAATCCTCTTCTAAATTATATATTTACAAGAAGTCACGAAAGAAAGAGAATGGTGAAGTCTTGGAATCAAGAATATTTTTCAAATAAAGGACTTTAAAAAAGAAATTTTTTTCCCAAACCCTCAGGTCAGAATGTCATGCCATCATTTTTTTTCTAATTACAAAATAACTTTTCGCTGGGATGGTAATTAAAAAGCAGAAAAAATTTTTACCCTTTTTTTATAATTTAAATTTGGGGGCGGGAAAATGTAGAACATGTACTCGTTCTGTGTTCCAAATATGTTACAGAGAGAAAGATCCTAAGACAGGCTTTCAAGGGACTTAATATAAATTGTGGCCTCTAAAATTTCACCAAATTCTTTCCACCAAAATTTTTTTTTTTTTTGACAATTTCTGTAAATTCATTGTAAACATTTGAAATCCTTCTTAACCTCAATTTTTTTTTCTTTCTTTAATTTGTAATGTGTGATTAATACTTAACGGTTGATTCATAAATAGTGTGAAAAATTTCAGCGGATCATAAATTTTTATTGAATAAAGTTATTTACATGGAATTTTCAATGTGGTTTTCTCTTGCACAGTACACTTTTTGTAAGCGTTTTGGCTGCTAAAAGAGTTTTTTCGATCATTTTTGTGGTATTTTTCCAGATCCCTCTTAAATTGCTTTTTAAAGTCCTTGAAATGCTCCTACATTATGTCTATTTAATTGTTTCTTTCAGCATCCCCATAAAAAATAATCGCAAGTAACACAGACAGGGGATAGCGATATACATTTCAGTCATTTTATAGTTGATTTTGCAGTATGATTTGGTGCACAATGTTGATGAAAAACAAATTTTCCTTGAGGGTAAAGACGTTTACTTTCTTGATCAAGTGTTTCAAAAATTTATTCTGATAGTATTTAGCATCCATTTTAAAGTTTGGTTCTACAAAAAATGGGTTTGTTAAGCCTTGAAAAGACATTTCCGTTCATACCATAACACCTGACGGCCAACTTGTATTTTTCAAAACGGCTGCGTCTTTGCGACGTTTTTTGTTTGAAATATATTGAATCTTCGTTTTGCCAGTTGTGAATGACAAATGAAACAGTGATTCATCAGAAGTTATTCCTGTTTTATATCTACCTTTGCGTAACATTAAATACAGAGACCAAGAATGTTTTCTTCGTTTTCCTGCGGTCTTAACAGACATTTGACGACAGACAGGAAAATTTACTTTTTTATAGCCAATTTTATTTATCTGACGATAGATTGTCGCTTGCTAGATCTATAGTTTCTTTGCCATAGGTTTTTGAGAGAAAGAATTTTCCACAGCGATAATTCCTTTCAATTTCTTTTTATCTCTTTCATTAAGGACTTCCTTTCGTTCACATTTTTTCTCTGGAGCTTTTGATTGCGAGCCAAATTTTATTTCTTTCAGATAGTAATACAATAGAAAAATGTCTTTTTTGATTTTTAAATGCTTAATTATTTACAGAATTTGAACAACCATCTTTCAAAAGCTGTAAAATTTCGTTCGGGGTTTGAGAATCCAATTTCAGTAGTTTACTTCCCTAATAAAAATGGTTACATCGGTAATTTAAATGTTTCATTTTTTAAGCAAGACCAGTAGTAAAACAATAGAAATTTATCATAGATAGTTATATGATTTTAAAATTGGTCACACTTATGTTGAATCGACCTGTAATTTTATATGTATATTCTAATTCAATTCTCTCTGACACTGAATACAAGAAAGTATTCGCATTTAAACGCTTTTTCAAAATTACGGTTCCAAACATACTCAGTCAGCTTAACTGCATCCAAAAAATGATACAAAAATTTGAGATACATCATTTAAAAATTTTTTAACAATATAATTGTGAATGAGAAAAAACTCATACTGCACTTATTGTTATTAATATACAAAAAAATTTTGGACTTTGTATATATGGAAGTTCTTTTTAACAAAATTAAATATACTCCATTATTGTAAATTTTTATAAATGCATAATATTTTGAATTATTAAGAAAATCCTTCTTAAGTCATTTTTATGTATATACGGTTTTTCTATTCTTTTTAAATTTTATTCAATTACATTAATTCCTCTAGTTCAGATTTTTGTAGCATCTTATTAACTTACGACGAAATGCTTATTTTATTACTTCATGAATAAAATCAAAACCACACAAAACCTGTTTTTTTCTTGTCAGCTTTAATATTTTTCCATTAAATAAGATTTTAAACGTTTTTACACTTGGGGAAAGAAAAAAATTTGGGGAAAACCCCACAATGTTGTTTTCCTCAGATAATTTAAAATTATATCTCCTTTTTATGAAAAAGTTAAAGAATTCCAAAGCAATTTATAATTAAATTTAGCACCTACATAATTTTAATATGGAGTGACAAAGTTTTTCTTGTGAGAATTATCTATAAATGCATTACATTTGATCGCATAGTTGAAACAAATTCCAAAAAACTTTTATAGCATCTTTAATTGCATTTACTCTACTTACATTTCCGATTTTTAATGAAAATGTAACACGCATTAGTGTTAGAAGAAATTGCAATAAGATATATTTACCTGTTTATGCATGGAAGTGTAATATTTCAAATAATAAACAAGTGTGAGTGAGTAATTGTTAACGTTTCCCTATATTCAGCTACTCGAGGGCTTTGGCTTTGAATTTCTTAATTTAGAACCATGGTCAAGTGAGGAGGGTGACACCTGAGCTGGCACCTCCATCTCCTAACTTCCACACCACACTTTCGGGAGGACGTTTGAGTTTGACATACTTAACGTGCAGCGACCCGCTCTGCACAATGGGTCTTTAGATGTAGTAGGCTCGAACTCATGAGTCATTTTATCCAATTTTCCGTCTGACTTTCTTTTTATCTGTTAGTATAATTTAGGATCGAAAAGAAAATCCACTAAAAAAAATACCTTTCGTCGGGGATTACAGCAAAATTTTATATAAAATGTTTTTGATTTGGTTTTGGGTCTAAGATATCTATTATTGGATCGGTTTTTATTTTGAATGATGTTTGATCGAATTTGAAAATCGCTTAAAAAAGGGTTAAAAATGAAACTAATTTTGTGAAATTCTACGTTAATGGCGTCCGTATGCTTTTGGGCCCCTAGGCCTTGGCCCCCCCCAGTGCGGGGGACTTCCACTGCCA
>BMAV01006815.1:0-106760 GCA_019973955.1 Trichonephila inaurata madagascariensis
TTTGACGTTCTTTTTCCCTTCTGGCCAAACCCCTCAGATCTTTGAAACATTGTTTTGTTCGTTGTTATGATTTTGGAATATATTATTATTTTGAGGGGGAAAGTTGGGCGTAACTTCATTAACAATTAACTGAAAGATAGTAATAAAAATTACATTTATAGCTACATGTTACTTACAAGAAATGCTGGAACTGTTTGATTTATAAAATACTTAAGAAATATTGAATTAAAAATTTAGTTGATGCTGTGACACTTTAATAATGAATCAACAAAATGCAAAGGGAAAAAAATAAATGAGTTTAAAGGTTAAAAAACATGATTTCTCAAATAGAGATAGTTCAGAAACCATTATTTTAATAATCTAAGTGTGCAATTATATAACAGAATCTTGTCAAACTCAAAATAATTACTCTTCTTCCTGAAGCTACGCCTCCACCTAACCATCCAAGTCGACAACACAATGCCACTTCTCAGTTCCAGATAGGGGATTGAGGGCTGTTGACGCAGCCCAGTTGCCCAGCGAAAACGTGAAGTCAATCAAAATAATTATGTATTGCATAAAGCAGCACAGCTCGTATGCTGCAATTAATAAGTATTTTCAATGTTGAACTTTTGAGAACATATTCTGTGTACACATAAAAAAATTCGTGAATTTTGAAACACTTTCCCCATTTATTTATTTTCGGGTTACTGACTTTAGAAATTAACTTACGATGACGCGCTAGCAATTAAGAGATTTTTTGGCAAGTAGTCCGACGCCAAACATCTTTGGTTAAAGAGTTTAATATGACATTTAAAAATTACAAGTGCAAACATTAAAGAATATTGACATTTAGAGCTAGAATAAATACATTTTTGGAGCGATAATGAGCAAAGTAATATGTCCTGATTATCGAAAATAAACTTTATTTCATCAACACAACTAATATGCTCTGTTTGAATATTCCCTTAGTCAGAGAGAAATTCTGGTAAGACAGAAGAAGACATTTCATCCGACCAATGGAATGCAATAGGGATGTTCTAACAGCCAATAAGGTATAAGGATCTAGTATCCGATACTATGAATGAGGATCGTCCGATATTATGAGCGTACACTACACATTTATGGAAACTAAATTACTTAACATTACCACAATAAACGGGAACATATTCTACATGATGTTAATGCATCGACAGCAACCTCTCGACATCTCTTACCAAACGGATTGAGCTCCGCGTTTGGATCAACGATCATGAGTGATTATAGCGGAAATTTGGACTTTTCGCCGACTAGACAAGCGAAAATTGCTGCCTGCGAAAAGCTTAGAGATACAGTCACTGGTATCTCAGCCCTTCACAAGTCACTTCTCGATGAAAGCCTAGCAAGTTCACCTACTCACAGGAATTCCTTCTCCGAAATCTACCGGATGAGCACCCAAGCCATGGCTATGAAAAAGGAGGAAATGGTAAGTGAGCTTAAAACCCTCCCCCCATGCACTAGAACTGATTGCAATGAGCATAAAAAATTCCACTACCTTGAGTTGAAAAATTAATTTAACGATCCCATTTCGGATGAAAAACCGAGTGTAAAGTTAAAAGAAAAAGTTATGAAAAAGCGTAAAAAAAAAAAGAAAAGGAATCCACGGAAGAGTTTATCTTTTTTAAAAAGACGGCCGGGCCCGTTTCCCCGTCACTAACCAGGATCCCATAGAAACGAGAAAAATTTCTCGGACTTAGAACAGGATGTCAAACATCCACTCCCGACTAACAATAATGTAATCCTGATGTAGTTACTCCTCGACTAAATTTCCCCCCACCTGTCATGCTTAAAATAAAAAGAATTTCCGGATCAAATTAAATTAATTTTCGAAAAATTCCCAAAAATTCCAATAGAACTGCCGGTGATGTAATTAAAATTTTCAAATGATTTTGAAGAATATCGAACTCTTATCCACTTCTTGAAAGCGGATAAAGAATTCGAATTCTATGTAATTAACCGTAAACCTGACAAACCGATAAAGCTGTAATAAATGGTCTCCCGAGTTTCACTAAAATCGAAGATATCACAAACGATTTAGTAGAAAAAGGGTTTTGTAATTGAAAGCTGTACGCAGCTTATCTCGAAAAGAACAAAAACCCTTCCATATTTTCTAATACTTCCCCGAGAAACGCCAATAATAGCAAAATATTTGATTAACAAAATTAGGTTACTTACAAGTGAACGTTGATGGTTCCCCTCGAAAGAGGAATAACCCAATGCTTCAACTGAATAACTTTTTCATACTGCCGCGAACTGCCACATGCAACCCGATGTTTAAAATGCGGTAAAGCGCACGCTACGAGAAACTGCCAAATCAAAGAAAGACAGGAAAACCCCTTTGTATTAACTGCGAGGGCTACGGTCATTCGGCATGTTATACAAAATGTCCCAAATTCCCACAACCAAAAGAAAGGTCCCCCTTCGTTGATCCCAAAGAAAAGAAAAATTTCGCCAGTAAATGGATTAAAAAAAGGAATTTCTTTCGCTAACATTGTTAGTGGAGAAATCCCAGTCAAACCCTACTAATAATGAAAATAAAAATGATAACAGAAAAAAAGTTCCCCGTGATTTTCATAGCCAAAAATGATACCTCTGACTTAATACAAGTTCTGGAACTTTTTTAAAGTCATTTCAAACCTAGTAAAGAAAAATCCCAAAATTCTCGATCTTCTCTCTAAATTTAAAATGCAAATTCGGGCGAAGAAAAAACCTGCCTACTAGCAGAAGCTCTCATGGATAAAGTTTAATCTCTATTATTTTAACCTTTAAATTCCTCCTAATTATTTTCTCTTTATAATTAGTTTTCTTTAAAATAATAAAATTAAAAATATAATAATTCTTCGAAGTCAAAGCTAGTGCAGTTTAAAGCTCACTTCCAACCTCCAATCAAAGCCCCTCCACAGCACATCTCTCATTGGTTCTCCACTCTGAAGTCACGCCCTCCCTCCCAACCAAAGCTGCAACACCATGAACATTGAATAACCAGATAAAGGGGTTGAAGACTGCTGACGCAGTCTAGGTACCTCTTCACAAAATCATCCGTCAATCATCCCAACCTCTCGACAGGTGTTTTTGAAATGATACTCCAGAGGTCACTATTCATGTTGGTTTGTTACACTTTTAGATTTGCTAAAAGTGTAGTAATATGATGAATTTTTTGAAGAAGCTTCTAGTTGCACGGCCCGGCGTTGCACGGGCTTCTTCAAGTGTGTAGCTTTTAACCTTGGAAATTTTTCCTTTCCATCTCAGTGTCAGCACTTCCTGGTGTCGGTGTGATTTCTGTATCAAAGTCATTAAAATTCTCTTTTTTCGAAGTTTTTTCCACCTCTTTACCCCGTCGTACGTAGGATTTCTGATTTCCCGGGGTTTTCCATTCCCGGGAATGTAATTGTCGCGATAGATGTAAAGCAGTCCTTCTCAAACTTTTAATACTTGCGACCCAATATTCAATCACAATTTTCATCGCGCCCCCCTCCATACAATAACGATGTATTGAATTCGATAATACGATACTTTAACGCTAAGGCTACAAAAGGACTTTAACCTCTTCACCACCGACGTATATAAACGTCTTTCTGAAATATGTTCACTAGTATCCATAAAATTATTCCGAAGACTTTGGAATGCAATAAAAGAAGCTTAACATTGTTTGAGAAGGATTTATTTACTTCAGAGGATTTTCTTATTTTCCCTTTCTCCCTCCCCCGAAATACACCACATATGCGGGCATACATGCAAAATGGTGGCCCTGGGGAGTTTAATCAACAGTTAAGGGATTAATTATAAGCCGTACAAAAAAATGATCCAGATAAGTGTTGGTTTTTGCATATAATTTTATATATGACCAACCGCGCGGTGTGGACACTGGTAATTATTAAACTTGTTCTTAACTTAGTATTGTTAAGATAATTATAAAGTTCACACATTGTGCAAAACTGAAACATTTATAAGTGTATTATATCAGTGTAAATGTAGGTTTTTTTCTTTCATTATGACAAAAAGTATTTTGTTTGTTTTACTTTCAAAAGATTAATAATTTTTGGAAATAATCTTTTGTTTTCGACTTTTCAATATGCTCTCCCCTCCTTCGGGGATCAACCCCCTAGGGCCACCCCGGTTTTAAAACCATGTAAAGCGATAGAAGAATGAAACTATTTAAAGTAGTTAAATTGTAATATTCAAATTCACAATTATGGGGAATTTATGAGAAAATTAATTCTAGTAAATGTGCACTAAAAAAAGAGAACTAAGTATTCAATGGTATTATTTTTTTTTCAGAGTTCTAAAAAACAATAAAAGGCATTTTTAAGAATTTTAAGAAAAGAAAAAAAAACAATAAAATGTTTTTAAAAAATTCTTCCATTATATCGAGTTTAAGTGAACAACAGTTTTATGGGAATACAAAAAAAAATGTTAAAAAATAAAAGCATTAGAAACATTTGATTTTTCTTGAAATTATAAAATGATTTCTAAATAAAATATTTTGGGCAGTTTAAGAAAAATTAAAAAGGGAGATTAAGACGTTTATTCAAAATTATTTCGGAAACATTCAATAAGATCGTCTCTTGGTAAGTTACATCATTTTGCTGAATAATTCTTAATTAAATAACATTCCTTCCTTTATTTCCCCGTATTTTTACGATTCTTTTTTTTTTCGGTTTTTCCCTTTTTACTTTCGATTTGTCCGAGGTTAAAAGGCGTGGAATCCACTGCCGTCTAATAGACATGCATACTGTTAACTCTTTCATGCGCTGAATGTTTGACAAAAATAATTCACTAGATCATTGCTCGCCTGCCTTTTTGTGTGGCTTCACGGACCAGTAAATTCATAATTTAAATCCCGGGGATCACTAATAGGATTTTAAATGTTAAACATATTTATAAAAAAAATTGTAATCCAAGAACACATAAAAAGTACCCAGTTAATAAAATAAATCTATTAGTTGTAACTAAATTATGAAAGCTTTATTAATAAACCATAATAAAATAAACAAAATCTGTAAAAACAAAACAATGAAAAAAGGGGTTTATCAAACTTTTAGCATTATGCAATCCTATGGGTGGATGTTCCTGCTTACTTGAAATAAGGTTGTGGATATTTTGGGTCCCTGTTGTGTTACTGCAAAAACACATAACTGATTATTTCAAGCTGAGATCTACCGTTTTTGATGGCTGTGGCGGTGGGCCTTTTCACGTAAATAAGTTGTAGTTGAAGCAGAATTTTTTATCCCTGTTCACAAAAGAAAAAGGGGAATTCCTTTTATGAAAACCAAAACTGAGGGGTTTAAATTAAAATTTTAGAGTTTCGTCGGACGAAAAGGGTCGACGAGGCTTTCTTTTTTATGCCTGCTTAAATTGTTTTCTGAATTTTCGCTGCAAACGGGTTTTTTTCCACATGTTACCTGCTGGGGGCTTCATTCTTTGGGGGGTTGTGAGCAAAAGTTTTTGTAAGGGTTAAATGTTTTTAACTAGGGTTACCCTTCTGCATCTTAAAAAATAACGTGATGAGTTTGTTCCCCTTTGCTAGGGACCATCAAAATTTCCTCACGGAAAATTTGGGACCTCTGCACAAAAAAAAGGTCGAAACCCAAGGGCATTGCCACATGTCCGTACAATTCTCAGTGGCAATCTCCCTACTCAACAAACTTGTCAATTTTGGTGGATGGAAGTTGATAAAATGCAATGGCCCCTTTTTTTTAAAACCCGTTATGGACTTAGGAATTAAAAAAAAATTTAAAGATAGCTTTAGAAATAAATTTATATCTATTTTGTAAATTATTAAATGTCATTGCTGAAGAGATTTGATTGTTTGGAGAAAGAAAATTGCATATATTCTGCTTTCCACTTTTGGTTCTACAAATTTAAGTAAAAAAGCTTTTCTCCAACGAAAAATATTTCCGAGTCCGCAAAGAAATTGTTTAACAACTGAATGCTAAGAATCGTGTCAAATTGAAAGTCACAAATTGTACCCCTGATTTTGCGATATGAAAGTAGAGCGGAGCAAGCAATAGGTTCGAATTAAACTTTTTATTTAACTAAAATGAAAGGAAATACATTTTATGTTGTCTATTTCTTATTTCAATAAATATGTTTAAAAAATACATAAAATTTAAACAATTTTAAATTTTTTATATTTTTATTGAATAAATGGTTTCCCGTCCCTTTTATTTTATGTTAAGAAAAATCTTTAAATGGTGCAAAATTTATGCATAATAAAACTGTAAATCTTAATTATTGATCTCTAACTCTCTGCATGTATTATCGCAGGAATCTAATTCTTTTAAAAATGTTCTACTCTGTGGTACGCGTTGAATCATATTGGTAGATTAGTTTGGCACGCCACAGCTGAAAGGTGAAACAGTTACAAATATCTTAGATAAACCTCAAAAAATATAATTATTGAATAAAAGCTGGTACATATTAATAATAAACACTTTTTTCAAATAAAGGGTGTCCAAAATTTTAAAAAATAAGTGGTACATATTTTTGTAGCACCACGCTTCAAGCAGCATGATAGTTCTAGAAACATGACTTTTTCTTCCCTAGGCACAATGGAATTTTTCAGACACAACGCATCCATTTTGTACGATCTTGGATTGCTTTTGCGCTGCAATCAGCATATCGTATTCTCTTGGATCTTTTCTGGTTTGGAAAGGCAGGGGCTCTATAAGTATTTTTGGGGGGCACATAGGGTTTCCCTTTATTTTTGGGGATCTGAACATTTGGGACTGGTTGTCTGACGCTTATTTCTTGAGGTTACAAATGTAGAACTGTCAAAATCTCTGGATATATCTCTTCTAAAGCAGCGTTTCTCAAACTGTGGGGTCCGCCCCCTAGGGGGTGCGAGCATATTGAGAAGATGAAAACAAAAAAATTATTAATTTACTGAAAATAAACGAAGTACATTCTAACATTTAAAAGAAATAAAATACACATTTAAACTAATATAATACACATACAAATATATCACTACTGTACACTGTATTATATAATTAATTTAACAATACCAAATTAAAAATAAGTTTAATAATTACCAGTGACCCTACGATCTTGTCATGTATAAAATTATATACAAAAATT
This sequence comes from Trichonephila inaurata madagascariensis, assembly GCA_019973955.1. Taxonomy (NCBI): domain Eukaryota; kingdom Metazoa; phylum Arthropoda; class Arachnida; order Araneae; family Nephilidae; genus Trichonephila; species Trichonephila inaurata. The sequence goes on from BMAV01006815.1 coordinate 7,099, forward strand.
GACAAAATTATAATAAATCACTTAACTGCCGATTGAAAGGTACGTCTTCGCTCCCCAATGCCACCATTTACCACGAAAATGCGCATATGTGATGTATGGAAGGGAGGAAGGGGAGAGAAAAGGAATAAATAAGCAAAAATTCTCTGGAATAAATAAATCCTTCGCAAATACTGTTAAAGTCTTATTGCATTTCAAAGTCTTTGGAATAATTTTATGGATAACAGTGCACAGAAATACGTATACATACATCCGGGGAAATTAACTCTTTGGCTGTTCGAGACGTCTATATACGACGATGGTACGTTTTTTGTGCCATCATACATTAAAAGAATAAAAATTAGTGGTACAATATATGAACCATCAGGCATGAAAGAGTTAAAAAGGCGAGGCACCCACTGTTGTCTAAAATTGTTAATATCCCGATAGTCGTCAAAATGGAATATTTAAGAAAACCTTCAATTTTTCTCCGAATCAAAAACAGGTCAAGACACCTAAGTATTCAGACATAAAGCATAAATAAGCAGACTTATAATTCAGCTCATAGCTCAGGTCACTCACTAGAATATCCAGAATCATATTTCAAGGCAAGCATTAGTTCTTACAAAGAACTGTTATATTTTGAATAGAGTAGTGCTTCTCAAACTTTTTTAACAACTGGGACCCAATTTTCAATCATAGTTTTCATCACGCCTCCCCCCCCATACAATAATAATACATTGAACACAATAAAAGTATACTTTGAGGCTAAAGCTACAATGCAACATTAATTATAAATCATACAAACTATCAAAATATAAGTATTAAATTTTGTACATGACAAGCCCATGAGAGGCGCTACTAATTATTAAACTTGTTTTTAATTTAATATTGATTAATTAACTATCAAAAACATTGTGAAGTACTGATATATTTATAAGTATATTATATCAGTGTAAATGTTCATTTATATTTTACTATGTCAGAATGAATTTTGTTTTACTTCCTTTCAGTAAATTAATACTTATTTTAAATCTTTTACTTTAGACGTTCCCCCCTTACAGTGTTATCACGCCCCTAGGGGACGCGCCCCACAGTTTGATAAACTCTGGAATAGAGAGAAAATATCTTTATGTATCGAACTATAATATTTTATCATTCTCAAAGCTTAAGATATCCGACTACCCTAAAATCATGATTTTTTAAAAAGATTGACAATTTTTTATATGATTTTATTTTATACGATCTTTTATACGCCAATAAAAGTACCAAATTTTGTATTTTCCATTTACTAGAACAAAAACTATGAGTGTAATTGTAAAAGCAGATGCCATAACTTTACATAAGATGTCAAACTTTAAAATGCGTTTTACTTGAAATGTATTTTTTTGAAAAGCTCAAACGGGGACAACGATTGCTCAAAAAGTTTTTTAAATAATTCAACTGACATTTTTTGTGTATGTTCTGTATAACAGTAGAAGTGTTTTAACCTTCAGTTTTATGAATCACTGTTTTATTACAAAATTTACTGTTCTTTGCCATGTGGAATACATAATCACTTTTTTAAGCAATTTCATATAATGTAACTAAGATAAGTGCTCTAGTTTTTTTGTAAATATAAAAATATCCTTTATCCTGAAGGTCAGTTCAAAAGGCAAAATTAGTAACATAAGTGAGAGAATTTGTTGTTTATTTACTATTTGGCTGAGAGAGGGCCCCATTTACGTAATTTTTTGTCCAATTTTTACCCATTTTTTCCCATTTTAGTAGTAATAATTAATTTTTCTTTTCTTAGTTTTAGCCTTTTTTTTTTCTTAAAATGTACTAAATAAATCTAAAAACCACAAAAATCTCCATATCTCCATTTTTTAAAAAAAATGTCACAGAAGTAGTCGGATACCTTAAGGTTTCAGGTCCGATTCATCAGATGCCATTTAAACGTTTTCTCTACTTCGTTCTTAATGCATAACTGAAAAATATATACAGACGGACCTTAATTTAACGAACCCCTACGCCCTCTCCGTGAATTCCTATGAGCATTAGTGCGTCCATCTTTGAATTATCAAGCTCATTCTCCCATTCCAACACTTATTACATTCTCACCATAAATCTCTGCAAGTTAAAGATGAATTTCAATTGGCTTAATATTTCTTGAGCTCAAAAAACGGATTACAGAATGCACATTATTTTCGGGCGGAATAAGCAATCGTCGTAAACATTTTGGGCGTTCACTAATATGTGTAAAAGCGACATAATCCGACTGTAATGGCGTCACTGTACTGACCATCAACTCAGGCATGTGTATGAAACTGATGTTTCTGGAGAATGGGTATATGGATTGTGCCAGCAATCCTCAGCCCTCTATCTGAAAATGAGAATCGTTGTGTTGAAAACTTGCCTAGGAGACTGGACTATACTCTGTTTCACCTCAAGTTGGCGTTGGGAAGGAAGGTAGGGAATGTAACAATCCGTTGAAAAATGAATTCCAACATGTTCACCGGAATTTAAATCAATGCAAATGCACAGAAAATTATTAAAGTATCATGTATTATAGAAGTGTGTAGGTTTAAAGATATATTTAAGTTAATCACATCTTAAAAGCATTTGTTCTTTTAATACCTGTAGAACGAGCTCTGATGAAAACTACCACTTGACTTTTGGCTGACAACAACAATATTTGGCTGAAAAAACCGGTTGTCAAGATTACATTCTTCCGAAATATTCACATGGAAATCAACGCCATTCGCTTTGCGATTTAAGCTTCGTTCTTAGATAATATTTTTACATCTCGTGCGCTATCTTAATTCTTGTTGTTTTGAAATTTTTAAACATTTTTTACAACAAAAACAGTTCTAAATATCCAAGAATATATAATTTTTGTATTAAATTATTATAATAAATATTTTTATTTTAAGTTATATGCTGTGTGAGCTGAATATATAAACTTTGCATATGATAATTTATTAACATAATTTTTAGTATGCATCCGGATATTTTTCCAGATAAACTATAAATCTTATAAAAGATTATAGAACTTTAATATTGATAAATTTTTGAAGTCACCCCCAAATTCTGTTATGTACTTTTTGTATATCTTAAGCTAGCATGCATAAACAGCATTTACATGTAATTTGAATAATAATTTACAAACTGATTTAAGAAACAGTAATATTGGAAAACAGATGATTAATTCAAAATAAATTAATTATTTATAAACAAGATAGAAATTTTTATTTTATATACAGATGTAATAAATGAAATTATGAAACTAAAGATGTATGAGCCGTTTATTTTGAAAATAGCATAAGTCACTTAAAAAAATCAGCGAAATGTAATGATAGCATGTAGCGAATTACAATTTAACCGTATTTTTCATTTAAAAAAATGCAATTAACTAGGAACTATTGAGATTTTTATTCGAGAAAAGTTTGCTGATTAATTAATAAATATTTTAAACATATTGAAGTGAGTAACTCTTCATCATTTCGATTAAAGAAGGGGCTTATACTATTATCAAAAACTCATACAATTTTTAATGAACAAATTTTCAAGAGTAATTTTTTGCTCGCCAAATATGGAGAATTTTATTTGATTTACATGAGTCACGCTCTTCTCCTAGGAAGCCAACCCTGTAGCAGCTATGATTTGGTCGTACCCTTCCAACGCTGCCAACAGGTGAAACGGAGTATAGGAGACTGGCTTCGAAGAGACCCATGGGAGGCTTTGTCAAGAAAAATCATTCTCTTCACTGGTTGGCTAGTGGAAGTTGGAAGTAAGTTCAGGGAATGACTGCACTAGTGAAAATTTCAGTTTAAAAGTAGAAATAAAATTTAAAAGAATTTAATAATTGAGAATATATGAGTGCTAATAGGAGAGGTTTTAAGTTAAAAAGCGTTAAATTTATATTTCTTAAATCATTGCTTCCATAAGGTGGCAAGTTTTTTCGTCAGTTACTGCAGTTTTAATTTTGGTTAGTAAGTTTGAAAGCTTGTGATTTCTTTTGATTAGGTCTGAAATGATTGAAAATAGCTCGAGAACTTGCGTAAAATCGAAAAACATTGTTGTCTTTGGCAAGGAATCCTCAGAAGTTTTCTCTATTATCATTATCACTTTTTGTGACGTTTTGACTTGGGATGGGGTTTTTTCCACTGATGACCTAGCGAAGAATAAACCTTCTCCAACGTTATTGCTATCAAAGGAGTTATTTTTATTTACTTCGGGTAGAGGGGGAAACTTTACTTGGGCTTCGGAAAGTTTGGCCATTTAGCATAACATGCGGTATGATCGTATGTTTCACAGTTGATGCAAAAAGGGTTTTCTTGGCGATTTTTTATTTCCCAATCGCGAGTCAAGTGATCCTTGCCCCACTTTGAGCATCTCGGTTTGAGGTGACAATTAGCGGCGGTGTGAAAAAGCGTATATGAAAAGGTTGAACTCTGAAATAATGCTGTGATTGTGGTAGAAAGAAGTGGTTACGTCAGTGCTTCTCAAACTTTCAATACTGGCGCCCCCCTTTTCAATCACAATTTTTTATCGCGCCCCCTTATACATTAATAAATTACTGAATGCAATAATAATGCACTTTGACGCTAAAGCTACAATACACGATCTTAATTATAAATCGGTTACTGGAAATTAATAACATAAGTATTAAATTTTGTATACGTTACTTTTAAACAAAAAATTAAGTAATAGGATAATTATTATGTTATTTTTAATTTCTCTCTAATTTTAAGTGGAACATATTGCAAAATGTGGTGGCTGCTTAGGGCAAAACCTGGAATATCAGCTAAATATAGATAAATTAAAAGTAAAAAAACTTTTAAAAACAAGCTTTTTATTTAAATGCTCTAAAAAGAATAAAATAAACTTTTCTTTTTAAAAATATTTTTGCTATCAACTTATAAAAATCGTTACACAATTTATGATATAAAAGCTGGTCGCGAGATTTAAGTACTCGTTTTCATAGATTGAAAATTTAAAACAATCAGATCAAGTTATTTAATTTGCTTGTTTTATCAGCACAGGTAAATCTCGCGACAAGCTTTTATATCATAAATTGTGTAGCTATTATAAGATTGACCAACAAAACACAAAAAGAAAAGACTGACACAATATTTAAACTTGTTAAATAACTGTTCAAAGACTGAGCAATGCTTTATCATACCTTGTGAATCGGATTTTCTGCGATGGCTATTTGAAGACAAAAATATAGATCTGATCTAAATATCAAAAAAAAAACTCTGAGTGTCAATTTCTAATTTTAGCCTTCCTTTGAAAAACTTTGCTCTGCAAGACTCTCTGAAGCCCATGGAAGTGCTGATAATTAAACTTGTTCTTATAATGGCTAGAAGTACACTTCTTAACTTTTGTGATTTTATTTTTTTAAAAAATGATAATATATTATTCTTGATATAATAAGCAATTGTAGGAGAGTAAAACTAAGTGCATGACAATGTATACAAAATGTAAAATGATTTATTGAAATGAATACTCATATTATAAACGGTTTTGAATGAACTGTAATTTTAAGCCTTGCAGAATTAGCATTTAGAATAAATGTTAAGTAATAAAAAGGAAAATATAAAATTCTAATGAATAACAATTGTGTTATTTTTTAATATTTAAAGTGAGAAAACTTCAAAATGTTTTAGCCGGAAGGATCGGGTGTGCGCCGATACTAACGTTAATGGTCGCGGGGAGTGATGCACCCCAATTCTTTTTTATAATTATTTTCAAAAATACAAGATAAAAATCACAATTTCAGTGAATAGTTGGCTAAGAGAAAATATACTTACACCTATTTAAGGTTTTCTGTGCATGCTTTATATTTAGAGAAAATATCGTAAGGCTAGAACTTCAATTACGGCAAATGTACGTGACCTTAATAAAAGGACACAAATCGCAGGCACTTTTTTGCTAACATTACAGGAGAGGTGTTTGCAAGCAAAACTGTCACATTTTGTTCACGGTGTGTACGTATGGGTGATGATCGACAAATATCACCGGTAGGGCTTTTCCTTTGTGTCTTTTTTGAGGCAAGGGTGAAGTGCATTTGCGGGGAGTACACTTATGAAGCTTCATGTTTTCAATGAGTTCTTAATGTAGCTATTATGAAAATTTTCCTTTCGTTTACCATGGTACATTTGTACTAAAATTTGCTTTAGCTAACATGGTTATGTGCATTATTTATTTCAACAAGTGTTTCATACGTTTGATGGGGTTTCCATTTCCATAGGAGAGATACGGTGTCCAATTCTTTTCCATATTCTGCTCCATTTACGTTTATGAAACATAGTCAATTATTTTGACGTCACCGGTTAAAAACCATAAAGTTGTTACTAACGGGAAAAAGTAGGCATAACAAGAAAATATTTTTGAAAAAAAGTGATGGTAGGAAACTCGTTCTAAGCAATATCTACGAATTTCTAAAAAACATTTACCCGCTCCCAAAGTCATGTGATCAATTCATTTTAGCTCCATTCCGGAATATCATATTAAGAGAAGTTCTCTGTCAAGGTTATTGGTAACAAATAAACAGTTTTCCCAGAATTAACGATTTACTTGTATTATATGAAACAGTAGGGTTCATAAAATAAATCTTGGCAATTAATCCTTCAAAAGTGCTCCATGTACTTATCCATGTATCGCATAAAAACTGCGCTTACATTGTGAAAAAGCGCAACAAATTGCCGCAATTTTGGCTTCCTAAAAAAGGGGATGCAGAGATAACATACCACTAAGTTCGAAAGTCAACCGAAGTAATATTTGGGTAAAGAAGCGTAATAAAAAATCTCATCAAGTAGGATTACAGCAAAAGCAAACAAAATATTTTCTTTTATTTTTGATGACGCAAGTGATATATCGTAATCATATCGTATAGGAATCACCAATATTTTTATTATATCAGAAAGTATTTTGTTTTTCATTCCGGTAATTGTTTTTTAACCTTTTGGTACTTCGTCCTTCACTCGCGCCCCCTTGGAAGGGATAATAACTACAAGAGTGCCTTTGGTAAGCCGCCGGTTGTAGTTTCAACACCTCATACATGTAAGTCGCAATAAATATAGCACCCTAAAGGTAAGGCAGGCCACACTGGATGCAATCTTTCAATTTTTATGCAATATCAATAGAGGATTGCTAAAGTCTTAAATAATTAGGATGGTTAGGTGGCGCGACAGCTAGGGATCAAGGAAACGGGCTCAGTATGACACCTGCTCTACTGAGTTGGTACTGGCAGCCTGCAACTGCACAGTGGCAGGGGCAGTAAAATTTCAAAATCGTAAATTTTGAAATGCGTACATTTGGTGGCTGTTGATGTAGTTAGGAGAAGGTTCCAGCTGGTGTGTCTATAAAACGCTTGACCACAGTTCCAAATGACGAGGTCCGTCTGTAAAAGAGCCCCTCGAGTAGCGAACAATTACACGACGATTAAAGGGACGGGTGAACCACAAAACTACTTTCTTAAATTGTTATGTGAGTAGCTGAAAATGGAATCAAAATAGTAAATGATTATTGTTTCTTAATTTTAAAATATATATATATTTTTAAAAAACTATTATAAAATACGTTTTTAAAAAAAAAAAAAATTAGATCTTTAAATTGTTTTAAAAATATTATTCCTTGCGCATTAGTTTTTTAAGATACATTACAATTTTGTTTTTATACGTAGATGAGAACTTCACAATAAAATACATCTATGCATGGATTTTAAATTTCAGAATAAATTTGATGAAGAGAAGATAAAATTTTCTTTGTGCATATGAAATATTTCACCAATTATCACATTCAAGGTATTCAAAACAACTTTAGAAATATGATCCGTTAAATTCTTTACAAAACTAACACTGGAGATTTGTGAATTACACTGGTGTGCAAAACTTAGTAACAATGTAAAAGTTAGCAGATAGCCATGAAATTGCAAGAAAAGGAGGTCTGGAGATCAGTAGAGGAACACGTAAGTCAGTAGGGAAACGTCATGCGTATGCAAATATCAGGAACAAAACGTCAGAAGCGATGTGAGCGTACGCAAAACGCGTGATAAATAGAAGGGCGCTGCTCAACAGTAGGAATGAAATGAAGGACGGGCATAAGTACCATATTCTCTGCAAGTGCCAGTGGAGTAGTTCGTGAAATATGGCTAGAAGAAATCATCTGGATGACTTCACACGTGGAAGAATGATCCGGAAAGCTGGAGGGAGGGGGCGTACTTTGTCGCCAGTGTAGCTGCAAAGTTCGGAATCCCAGCAAAGTCGTTTCGCGCGCGAAGCGTTCCAAACCACAGGTACAGCTGTTAGAAGGTTGGTGTGGACGCCCGGGACGACAACTGCAGGGGATGGCCGATATATCATCCTGCAGGCGAAAAAGTTCGACAGCACTCAGCAGCGCCATTGCTCCTAAAACTCGTGCAGCAACAGGTCGACAAGTGTAGCGGTTTACTGTGGCCAGACGCCTTCACAAAGGGGCCTGTTCACCCGCCGTCTGAACGCTTTGCCTCCGTTGAAGAATGACACCACCGAAGCCACCGTTTAAGTGGGACAGAGGCGCAAAAGCTGGACGGCTTTGATCCAATGGGTCGTGTTCTCTTTACGGATGAGAGTCGGTTCAGTACCGAAGCGATTCTCAACGCGTTTGATTGGAGAGAGATGGGACCCGGTTTTATACCAGTAACATGAAGGAAGAACATCGTTACGGTGGTCCTGGGTTCTTGTCTGGGTTGGCATTATGCTGAACGGCGGAACTGAGCTTCCCATTTTCGACAGAGGTCTGTAACGGGGATCGCTATTGAGGAGGTACTTCTTCCCCATCTGCTCCTTTTCCGAGTGCCATTGGCCCCGAACTTCATCTTTGGATGACGTACTGCCACATCGTCTTGCTGTTGAGGCTGCTGGAAAGTGAAGGAGAATATCACTCGAATGGATTGGCCAGCGTGCTCACACAGATTTAAATCCCATCGAACATGTGTGGGATGCTTTGGGGGAGACGTATTTATTACTTCCCCACGCTCACATCATCCGGGTACAACCAGCAAACTCAAACAGATGTTGATTGAGGAATATAGGCACTCCTACCTCCAAGAAATGTTTCACCAGCTGGTTCTGGTATGCGGAGACGGTACAAAGCAACCATTGTAGTAAGAGGGAGGGCATATACCATATTAAGGAACATCTGCTTGTGTTCTTCCTGTTGGATAGGTAATCATAGTCCTGATACTATGCGTTCAATAAAGCTGAAACTGTTTGATTCCACATAACTTTGTGTATGGAATTTGTATTCCTTTTCAGCGCCGATAACAGTCATCCTTTACGTGCATAATACTCTCCCTCATTTCAGAATTTCTCTCTCAGATGATTTTCATTGAAGTTATGGCAATAAACCCTGTTGCTTAAGTTTTGCACACCAGTGTATATCATCTTTCATAACTTGCGAAAATTTCAAAGAGATATGACATAATTTGAAACGCAAGGAGCATTTTAAGTAACAATGAAAAGGAAAAATTTACAAACTAAGAAAAGCGAATTTTAAACATTTATTTGAGTAAAATAAAAAAATAATTCAGTAATTATAAATTAAAAAGATAAAATCCTTTGGTATATTATTGGCATGAATACAAAAGGTATTAGTATAAAAATCAAATCGCAATTTTGAACAAAATTTGACATTTTGTAGGTCCATCATCCCCTTAATATTCACTCACTCACTCCAAACTACGTGTTTCGATAAGCCTGGAGTGTATGAAATGCCATTGGTTTACCAGGATAGATTTTAAGTTCCCATACATATAGGTTAGATGGTTTTCTTTTAACGATGTAACTGTGAGATTTTTTTTCACTTAGGTTTTCTACTTATCAGATAGGGGATGGAGGATCTATTGCAGATCCATATCCCTGTGACGTGAAGAAACAAACAAGAAACATTTTCACGATATTCCAGTCTTCACAAGCTTACTCTACAACCAACAGCAATGCTCAACCTCAATAGCCGAAACCAGTTACCCCAATGGTCCTTGCTTTAATGAAGCCGCTCCTCCTCTAACAATGGTTCAAAATTACGTGGTCCGTCCCAAAAGCCCTCGTGCAGCTGAACAGTGCGACGTTACTATTCAATCAATCAATCAACCTCCTTCAACAAGCCAAGCTAACACCAGCAATATCGTAGTTTCAAGATAGGGAGCGGAGGATCGCGTCATCGATCCAGTCTCCTGAGAAGTTCAACTTACTACTTTTTACTATGTTCCCTGATTAAGGGAAGAGAAATAGATCTTTTGAGAAATTGTTGCTAATCATTGATCTAAAAATGTACTTTTGTATCGTGCTTTGATATGAATCTTCTCGTAGGTGCGTATCTTAGGTTATCAGTGTCAATTCTGAGTATAGAACTTTTTTTTTTCAAAATCTCTTTTTAGTTTACGAACCATAATTGTGAAAAAGAGTTGTTTCAAACAGGATATGCCATTCTTCCGACTTATTTCATCTCTGAAAAAAATCAATTTATACACACCAGCAGTTTCTATACGTGCCAATTTGATCAAAACTGTTTGAATACACCACACGGTGATGAATCACAGTGAAAAAGGCACTTAAAAACATGAAATGCTTTAACGTATCTTAAAGCCTCCCCCATTGATTTCTGAAGTCATGCCTTCACCTAACCATTCAAGTCGACAACACAATGCTACCTCTTAGTTCCAGATAGGGGATTGAGGACTGGTGACACAGCCCATTTGCCCTTTTAAAAACATCAAGAATCATGGCAAATTCAACATACCTTAACCCTCTAAGCGGTCTGCACTTAAGGTATCCGAATACGTTCGGAACCATGATTTTAAAAAAGCGCATAAATGGATAATTTTCATGATATTTAGTGTCATATAGATTAGAATACATGTATAAATTTTTTTAAGGAACATTTTGACAAAAAAAAATTATTTAAATACAATATTTCGGCAAAAAATTAACTTAGAATAACTTTTTTTTCAAAATGTTCTCCTTTTGTGAAAAATGCTTCTATTTTAATAATATTTTTCCTGTATATAGCTCAGACCTTGTACAGAGGCTCAACTAAGATTTTTTAAAAATTCACATTATTTTCAGAGTTACAACCCATTAAAATAATTATTGGCGTTTTTTTCTTAAAATTTTTCCTCCCTGTTATCGTAAAACTTGGATAAACCCACTTCTAAGTTATATATTTCGAAAACTCTAGTTGAGCCTCTGTGTAGAGGTCTGAGCTATAGACAGGCAAAATATTATTGTAATAGAAGCATTTTTCGAAAAAGAATATTTAATTAGATCGTCTATGTTCATTTTTGTCAAAAATATGCTGCTGCATAATTTTTGTTAATGATACTATTCTTAAAACAATTTTATATACATTTTAATCTACGTGACACTAAATATCATAAATATTTCCATTTATGCGCTTTAAAATCACGGTTCCGAACGTATTCGAACACTCAAGTCTTACCATTCTGGAGATGCTTTGAAATGCACCACACATATTTTTTGCTTTCAGGTGGGGGTTCTCAAAGCGGTTGAGCGTATTTTTAGAATGCGGCTCGACGCTTTGAGCTCTTTAGCGAAGGCAGAAAAAGCATCTGGAATGGCGGAATTTTACACGTGCGAACCGCTTGGATGAACAATTGAGTATTAGGTACTTTTCATTTCTCTCTCTCACTGTCTGTTTTAAGGATATCTAAAACAAATACTCCGAAAAATTAAAAAAAATTCAGGAATGAGTTTTTAAAAACTCAAATAAATATCTAACCTATCTAATGGAAAAAAAGTTGGCTCTAGAACGAATTTCCATAGGTTCGCTTGAAAATACTTCATAAAAAAAAATTATCTTCAAAATTGAACTCAGCTAATTCTTTCTGAAATATTTTAAAAACAAGTCACCCTTTTAAAATATTACAAATATTACTTTTAAAAAAATCTTCATTGAATTTCTTTTTCGAATACAATCCCCATTTGAAGCATAATGAGATGCCCTATGTGGATGAAGGAAATTTCACTTAAAAATATCTTTTAAAATATCTAATAATATTATCCCGGGACAGTTCCCATCATACTGAATAGTTGTTCACACAGCTACTTCTATATTTATCCAAATTTTGTACTATCCTTTGGGGGGGCAACTTCCTTTTCACATTTGAAATCTTCCGACGTTGGACAGCATAGTCTGTCACTGTAGTCATAGTCATTATGATCTTATACGCCGTGTGCTGTTGTATCACTAAAGTATCTATTAAAGACAACTTTTTTTCAGTTTATTATTTTGCTTAACTATGTGCACTGTTATATCGTTGACAAATATGTACTTTTTTAAAGAAAGTTCTTTCAAAAAGCAAAAGGGGAAGCGCAACAGTGCAGCACATGAACTAATTTTCTGGAAACGCGTGATTATATTTATAATATAATTATGTGACGTCGCATTATATATATAATTTATGAACTGATTGGCCGAAAACACGTGGCTCAGTTATCATGTGACTAATGACGTCACACGAATTTAGTCCATTTAATAAAAAGAAACTAAAATAAATTTTTTTCTGTTGAGCTAAGTAGGAATTGACTTAATTTTTTTTATATTACTTGTTTATAATAATAAGAAATTTGTTTTTTATTTAATTTTTCCCAAATTCCAAGTTATGTATCTGCGAATATAAAAGTTTTGTGTTCAAACGACTTTTCAGTCTTTCATCCAAAAAAACCTTTTGCTATGTTAAAAAGGAAGAATGATTAGAAGAATACAAAGTTTAGCACAACAATACCACATGAGAGAGATTTACTTCATATTTGTAAAAAAGGCAATATTTATCAAATATTTTGGAGCAAATAATGCAGTTGGGCGGTTTTGTCGAAGTAAAATCATTTCCTTTTTAAAAAAAATGGCGTTCAGTGAAATTAATGAGGCGGTGCTGGGAATTTTCCTTCGCGTGGTGTCATCCTCAGGAATGCAAAGGTGAAAGTAGCACAAAAAAAATATTAAACATAAATATGTTGATGACAAAAAAAAAATTAACATACTGTCAGCAAATACTGCAATTATCTCTAAATTAAAGTAGATATGGGAAGAATGCAGAAATTATATCAAAGAAAAAGGAACACAAAAACGAATAAATACTAATAATTTTTACAATTATGATGGCCACTGTTACATAGTAGTGATGGTCACGAAATCATGACTGACTTTTACGAGTCTCGAGTTCGAGTCCTGGTACCACTGAAGCCTCACGTGAGTGATGGGGTTGCTTACTGATTGATGCATGTTAAACCCGTCTCGGCTCCAAGTCCTCACGTTGGCGTGATGTGGAAGTTCGGAAAATGGGATCACTTGTTACTTGATCGTGGTTCAAAGTTATTAGGTTCATCGCCAATAGCCTTCGTTTAGCTGAAAGAGAACATGTTTTGTCACTAAAATTGACAATCTATTTACTTGTATAATATTTGAAAAAATCTGATCATATTTTATACGCAGATTGTAATGCATCGCAACAAACGAAAGGATATGTGATTGCTTCAGATCAGGATTAAATATCTCGACTTCCAAAACTCCTTTAAAATATTCATTACGTGTAAAGAAAGAGGCTTAAGGCCCTATCACACCCGCATATTTGGAGCAACCGCTTAGGACAATTTTACACGCAGCTGAGAGTGAAGGGCTGCCGTAAGTAAAACGACATGCTCTGACGTCAACCGCGCTCTATCTCCACACCGATTTTTCTGCTTCGGAAAGCAAACATCCAATATTATTTCTTTTATTTCGCTCACGCTTTTGTTGATGGGCGTAAACAGAAATGGAGCACCATTCTGTTCAAAATATTATACACCGTTAAAATATTATACGCTATATCTGATGCGTTTCATGAAATTGAAACTGCCATCTTACCACCATCTTGTTTATGACGTATGGCTCCACAAAGGCCCATAAGTTGGAATTTCAAGCAACTTTTATTTGGAACAACTTTTTCAGCTCACTGAAAAAAAGTTGTTCTGAGCCGTTGCTATGGCAACTAGGTAGAAATTGTTCGAAATTGGTTGGAAAAGGGATAATATTCCTTTAGGGTTTTTATTCCCCCAAATTATTATAAACATGGCCCCTACCGATTGTAGTAAGTTTATACTTAAGCTCTAACTGCTGTGCGGCCTGGCTTCGAATACCATTGAAGGCATGGATGTTTGTAAATGTATAGTGCCTGTGCGGCATGAGAGTGCTTTAAATAGCCATCGAACCTCAAGTGCTTGCATGAGGTTGGTGGAAGGGGAAGAGAGGCGGGAGGCTCCTGACCTTACCAGGATATTCTCCCTTAAAATTGGGGTGGAAACGAGCCAAATGTACTGTCACATGCATGATGCTTAAAGCTACGGCTAAAGGCAAATGTACAATCTATCCCTTCGCCATGGTGAATTTCGTGGGCCACGATTGACGACGTAACACAAAAAACTATAAATTATAGCAACAATTATATAAGTAAATCCATTTTTCATTAACACTGAGTTAATCACTGTATATTGTAAAAGAAAGTGTACAATGTACTCGCCGCTAAAACTCAGAAACGAGTCCCGATTCGATCAAGGAAGTTATATTGTGTGGTAGTCCTCCATCCTCTATCCGTGAAGATTTCCGTTTTTATCTGAATCGACCCCTAAGGGGTGTTGCGAAGACTTAAGGGGCATTATAGATAAATATTTCAGCTTTTGAATTTAGCAAGCGCGTCGCTTTCATGGAGCAGAGATGAGTTGCAAAAGGAGTTTCGCGAAATTCGACTCACAGAATACGTTACAGATAAATATTTCAGCTTTTGAACTTTCAGACCTACATACGTAGGCACATTCCTTTCATGAAATAGAGATCCCCTACAATGACCCCTAAGGGGCATTGCGAGGTACTGTACGAATTTTAAGTGCATAATTAGTGCACTCTTTAAAAAATTGTTTTACATTTTTTTTATACATTGTTTTGTAACGGGTCTTACTCTCCTTACCATCCAGCTATTAGGACAAATAAAATATACTTTTTAAAAATTAACCTGTGCGAAGGAAGTGTACTTCAGCAGATTACAATAAATTGGTGACATGTAAATGACAAAAAACAAAGGTACATTTTTAACTCTACACATATATATTAATTTATATAAAAATCGAAGTGGTACCAGTATACCGCTTTTAGAATACATTTTTGCCCCCTTTAGTTCGGCTGCAAAATCAGCATTTCACAATATAAACAACTTGTCCGAGATGAATTAAAGCACTGTGTGTGTGTGTGTGTGTGTGTGTGTGTGTGTGTGTGTGTGTGTGTGTGTGTGTGTGTGTGTGTGTGTGTGTGTGTGTGTGTGTGTGTGTGTGTGTGTGGTTGTGTGTGTGTGTGTGGTTGTGTGTGTGTGTGTGTGTGTGTGTGTGTGTGTGTGTGTGTGTGTGTGTGTGTGAAACACTTTGAAGTAAATACTCGTATCTATTAATTCCGAATCACCACTTAACGTTTCTTTCAGTTTTTATGAAAGAACTTTCTGAAAAAGATCGTTATCATACATGCATCACCAGCTAGAAAATACTTTACGTCATAATTCATCTCATGCCAACATGCGTCACAATTACCAGTATTTATTCAAAATTTAGCTACTTATATTGATATCCATCAAACCGTTCACTATTCCGATTAGATTAATTTACCCACTAATTAACCGGAATTTGAATTTATTCTCAACAACAAGGTACTTCCTACACTGCTGTTTTGTGCCCTTTTTAAGTTTTTGCCCTGTTGGGTTACACAGCAAATACTAATTTAAAATTCTTGAAGTCTCGCAAAATTCATTTTTTAGAAATATAACTAAGCTGAGTAGATACACCAGAAACTCCTACATCTATAAAAACCTTTTATATTAAACCTTTTAAAACTTTATTCAAACTCTTGCAATTAAATTTTTTAATGATCTCCCACAATATCAATAATCTAAATTTAATAAACATTCAAATTATCCTTAAAAAAAAACTAAGAGACCATGAGAATATCCCGGATTCTTTATAATCCCTTAATAGTATTTTCTTCGCAATCACCGGTATTGAAAATGCAAACTATTCATTCTAAATTTTTACTCCATATTTTTATCTCTAATTTTGTAATTTTGATTTTAAAAATTTTCTCATCTGCACCCATCAGGCAAGCAATCTTTTATTTCAATTTCCCCAACTTTAGGGCAGCCATTAGAGATTTCTCACTTATTGCTATCAAAACCATGACAGTGTTTCACTACAAACTCCCAGTTGACTGTCAAAATTCTCTCTGGACTTTTCCCACCTAAATCAGAAGGCTACTACCCCCAGACTGTGACGTCATTCACCTGCATTACCCCCACCAAACTCAGTGAGCTTTGTTTTCCACTCAGGTTTTCCACTTGTCAGCCCAAAATACTTATCAGTTAGGGGATGGAGGATCTATTGCGATCCATATCCCGTGCGTGAAAAAAGGGGAAACGTTCACTTTTCCCGGGTAAATTTTTCGGTTTTCCTTCTGTCGAGGGTGTATTTTTAAAAGGGGTTTTTTTTGTTTTCACTTCGTACTTAAAAAGTAATGTCCCAACCAAAATGTTTGTTTTCAACATTATGGAGTGCTGTGTTTAGTTAATTTTAACGTTTGGGCTTGAAGGAAACATGAAAAATGCTTTTAAAAAGGTTCCCAAACTGTTTTTTGGGGGGGAAATGATCCTTCTTTTTGACCTTCCATCTTGTTATCCAACTTCTTTTTTTCCAGACCCAAAAACCTTGAATGTTGGGGGAGTATAAAAACTGGTTTGCGCTATAAAACACCAAATCCAACCCCAAAATGTTTTGTCTCTAACCCCCTTTCCATGTTTTTTTGGTTTTTTTGTGACCCCCCACTAAATAATTTAAATTTTTGAAATTTATCAAATAAATGTTTTTGACATGGTTTTTTTTCACGTGAAATTTTAAATGAAAACAATTTGTAAATTGCAAAAAACAGCGCATTGCATTTATTTTTTCGTATATTTTATTGTTTTAAAATATGTCTACTGTAAAAATTTTGTTTAAAAAAAATAAAAAAACGCTTTATAGTGAATCAAAAAAAGCAAAAAAAAAGGGTTTAATCAAGAAAAAGATTACAAAAAAAATTCAAAAGGGGGGGGCCTAACTCGGATTTCGGAAAAGAAATTATAAAATGGATAAGAGCACCCCACGCTTTCTTTTAAAATTTTGAAATTTTTTAATTTTTTTTAAAAATATTTCTATTTTATATTTAAAAAAATTTCATTTTTATTTTTTTAAAAAAGAAAAAATTTTTACAAAAAAAAGGTTTTTAAAGGTTTCTTTTTTAAACATTTTTTTTTAAATTTTTAATTTAAAAATTTAAAACAATAAAAACCCCCCGGTTTTTCCCCTTTTAAACTTTTAAATTTTTTCCATTCAATTATTTTAATTTCTTTTGTTCAATTTTTTAAAAGCGATTTTTTTAATTTTAAATAACCCATTTTTTTTTAATTCTGTTTTAAAAAAAGGGGCCCTTTTTTGTTTTTTTAAAACCCAATTTTTTAACTTAAAAAAAAGGGGGAATTTTTTGGGTTCGAAAAAAATTTAAAATTTTTGGTTTAGAAGGTTTTTGCAAAATTTTTTTTCCCAAAAACTAAAAGAAATCCGGGGATTAGTTCAAAATTTTTTCAAAATTTTTGAAAATTAATTTTTTACTAAAAACCCTTTTTTTATTCCCAAAAGGGAAATTTTTGGTTGGGAATTAAACCCCTTTTATTGGGAAAAGGAAAATTGTCCCAAAAATGAAGACCGAAAAAAATGGAAAAAAAATTAATTTTATTGTATTGTCATCGGTCCGTGAAAAATTTTGAAAAATTTTCCAAAATTTAAAGGGGCCCTTTTTTAAAGGGTGGGAAAAATTTGATTTTCAAAAGTTTCCCTTTTTAGATACACAGGTGAAGCTAAAAAAAAACATGTTATAAAAACACAACATGGTTTGTAAGGAAGTTAGATATAACCCCATTTTTAAACCAGATTTTGGGTAACCCTCTTTGTTTTTACAGTACGATATAAAAACCTTTTTATTCATTCTTTAAAACAATATTTTCTAAAATCCGCATAATATTCAATTACCAATATGATTTGAAAAGTAAATGTCTATATACTACCTCTCCTGACATTACTTGCGTAAGAATCTGTTTTTTTCCACTTTTTCCAAAAGTTTATTTTCAAGCACGTCATTTTGCCAACGAAATGGTGGTTGAATTAGAAAAATAAAAGTAAATTTTACTGCTGTTTGACAACTAAAATGGGTTGCGTCTTATCTTAAGGCATCCGACTACCCTAAAATCATGAATTTTGCCAACAAATTGACATTTTTTTTATGATTTTATTTTATAATCCATATCTTATTAGCTTCATAAAAATACCAAGTTTATTATTTTCCATTCACTAGAAAAAAAAACTAAAAACGTTTTAGTAAAGCAAGATTCCCTTTTAAAAAAAAATGTCTTTCCCCTTTAAAATGCGTTTTGAAGTTTTTTTTTAATAAGTGTTAAAACGGGAAAAAGAAATGCTAAAAAAAGTTCAGAAAATAAGTAACTGAAATTTTTTTGGTTATGTGTTCTTACAATAGTAGTTTTTAATTTTCGATTTAAAAATTTATTTTTTATTTCAAAATTTAAACCCCTTATTAATAGGTTTTTTTTTTTTTATTTATTTAAAAGAATTTCATTGAATAACTGAGATAAATTTTTATATTTTTTTGAAAAACTAAAATATATCCCTTAAAGGGTTTTTTCATAAAAAAAATAGCAAAGTAACACATCAAATTAAAAAATTTAAATTTTTTCCCTTAAACTTTTTGTTCAGAATGGGCCCCCCTTCATAAAAATTTTTAAACCTTTCCCTTTTTTCCCTTTTGTAATAATGGTTTTTTTTTCTTAATCTTAGCATATTTTTTTCTTAAAGTGCACAATTTTAAAAATCCTTTAAAAACCCCAAAAAAACCCCATATTCCATTTTCCTTTTTTAAAAAAAAAAAAGTTGTCCGCAAGTAGTGGATACCTTTTAAATTTTAAAAAACCCTCGTTTCTTTCAAAAAAATCTGGGGCATTTTACAGGCTGCAAAAAACCTTTTCGCCCATAAGGGGGAAATCAAGAGAAAAAGGATCTTTTAAAGCCAAAAGGGTTTCCCCCCTTTTTCCCTTTAATTTCCTTTTGGCTCCGTTAAATCTTAGAACGAAAGTGTTTAAAACAACCTATATATGTTGGGGGATCTTTGGAAAAAATCCATTTCGCATGTGGCCTAGGATATCCCAAATTTTTGCTATTTACGGGTGTTGCTTGGGAAACCTTCCCTTTTTTTCGTACCCGCGGAAAATTTTTTTACCGTTCCCCAGCCGTGGGAAAATTTTTGGGGGACGTTCAGAGCCCCATCATCTTCGAACCTTTCCCTGCCATCTCTGGAAAACGATGCCCCCAAAGCTTGGGTTTCGCAATAATGTAAGGGCCCCCCCGTAAAATAACAAATTTCCCTTTTCCTAGCATTCATTTTCCCCGCGAACACAAAATTTTATGTTTAAATTATAACCCCAACAAATGGCCTTTCCTATCTCGCCAGTTACCAATTTTATTGGCCCAAAAACAAAACCGAAAACCATTTCCCCCATACAAAGAT
The DNA here is from genome assembly GCA_019973955.1 of Trichonephila inaurata madagascariensis. Lineage (NCBI taxonomy): Eukaryota > Metazoa > Arthropoda > Arachnida > Araneae > Nephilidae > Trichonephila > Trichonephila inaurata. The sequence goes on from BMAV01006815.1 coordinate 26,737, forward strand.
CCCGAGATTTAGGGCAAGCCACTTTTAAAAGGGGGCAGTAACTTCTTTTTAAAAAAAAAAAAAACGCGTTATAAGCGGGGTCCGGGCTTTTTAACCTTTCCCCCGAAAATTTAAAGTCACATTATAAAAATACGGGGAAAAAGGGCCCTCTGTTTTTGGGGCCAAAAGTCAAGGACGATGACGACACCGAGAGTTTTTGATTTTTTTCCGATACGGGGTGATGCGGGGTTTTTCAATTTTTTAGGATCCGACTTTTTATTCCGGAAAACCAAGGGTTTTTTTCAAAAAACGTATAAAATGAAAAATTAATTTTATTTAAAAGGCCTAGGGGTTTTAAAAAAAAATTTAAAAATTTTTTTAAAAATAGTATTACAATAAAAAATTTTTTAAGTACAATATTTTTTGACAAAAATGAACATAGAATAATTTTTTTAAAATATTCTCCTTTTGGGGAAAAATGCCTTTTTATTGTTAATATTTTCCCTTTTATATAAACTCCGGACCCTGCCCGAGGCTCAACTAAATTTTTTAAATATATAAACCTTTGGGAAAGGGGTTTTTCCCTGTTTTTTCGACAAAAGGGGAAATTTTAAGAAAAAAACGCCGATAATTTTCGTTGGTTTTTAACTCTGAAAATAATGCGAATTTTTCAAAAAATCATAGTTAACCTCTGTACAGAATTTAAAATTTGGGGGAAAATACAGGCAAAATATTAAAATTTTAAAGAAGCATTTTTCAAAAAAAATTTTTTAAAAAAAGGGTTAATTTTAAAAATTTATTTTGCCGAAATATTGTATTTAAATAATTTTTTTTTTCAAATGTAAAATCAACCATTTTTACGTATTGTAATCTAAGTGACACCCAAATATCGAAAAATCCATTTATGTTTTTTAAAATCACGGTTTTCCCAAAAGAGTCGGGGCCCCCTTTTTAAAAGCTTTGCCTTTTTGTTTCTTGGAGATAAAAATCTGATTAAAACCCTTGGGAAATGAAATAAAAAAAAAAAATTATCACCGGGAAATGTGGGTTCCCGGGGGGACTCAAGATCACTTTCAATTAAAAAACCCCCGAAAAGAAAAACTTAGGGAAATTATTGCATATATTTTCAACATTTGTATTCAGTGAAAGTATTTTAATTGAAATCATTCATGCTCTTTCATGCTTTGCTTTTGTGGATGCAGTTTTGTTTCAAAAGTATTTTTAATTAAGACGGCCTGGCACATAACTTTAAAAAATCGATTTTTCCCTTTTTTTTATTTTTTTAAAAAGGGCAAATATTTATGTTTAAATTGATATAGAAAATACAACCCATTTGGAAAGGGTTTTAATTTTTAAAAAGAAGCAACCCTTTACGCGATTCAAAAATTTGCTCCCGCCGGGGGCACCTTGTTTCCCCCTTTCACCGGGGGGAATTCCCCAAATCGTCACGCCCGGGTTTAAACGGGAATTTTGGAGGTCCCCCGCCGGAAATAATTATTTCCCAACAAAGGGGAAAGGGGCAAGTATTTTAAAAATATGGAGGGGAAAAAATCGTATCACTAGAGAAAATTTCGTTAACTCCCTTTAATTTTCCATTGATCAATAAATTGGGGTTCATTCCCGGGAAATGGGGGGGTTTTTCCCTGCCGGGTCACAACCGTGTGATCCCGGAAATTTTGGGAAATTTAGAAATTTTGAATGATTATAAAAATAGTATAAAATTCTGTCAAAAATTTTATTATAGAAATGACATTACATGAATTTTTAAATGGAGTTAGGCTTAAGGCTGTTTTCGGTTAATGTACCCGAATTTGTGGAACATTTTTTCAGATATAAAAAAAACTAAAAATTAATATGATATATTCTGGCTTCACTATCTTTTTTGGGGAGGGAAAACACTTTTTTTCATACTTCCCCTTTTAACCGAGTTTTGATTCATTTTTCCCGGTTTTTAAAAAGTATTTTGCATTTTTTCCTTTTACGGGAATGTTAAATGGGGTTTTTCCTTTACGTAAAAAAAAAAAACAAAAAGTATTCAAGAATATTTTGAAATTTTTAAAAACACTATATTGATAACAGAGGTACGAGTTATAATATTGCAAATTTCCCATAGAAATTGGATCATTTTTCTGTCAGAAAATATGCTTCGCGTTTAGTTAGAGCTCTCGTACTTTTACCGAAAACAGCCTTTACAGGAAAAATCGCATGGTCCTGAACGGATTAAAAAGAAATTACACTTTGCTATTTGGAGGTTATTTTACAAAGAAAAATGTTCTTGGATTACTGGAAAAAGTTCTCTAAATAGAGAAATTCGCAAGATAGAGATTCGTAAAATGGAGGTCCAACTGTATTTTAGCTCACTACTTACGTTATTGGGTGGACCACAACACCTTGGAAAAAATTAGAAGTAGCCCATACCCTGGATAAGTCTGCCCACCCCTGCACTTTCATAAGTTTCTGATGAGCGCAAATACAAATGAGTTTCCATTGGAAAAAGAGTGTATTGGGCTTATCCAAAAGTGTATGGGTACACGTCTTTTGGATCTTAAAAGCGAAACAAAGAAGAAAAAAGTCAAGTGATTGAAAAAGCCTAAGTGGTCGTAACTAACTCACCAATATTTTAATATCTAAAATTCAAAAATATTATAGTATGGCTATTAGAAATAATATCAATGATCTACACAGCATGAAAATTGCTGTTTGGGTTATTTATTTTCATCTTCTGTCTTCAAACAAGAGGCCTTCAACATGGACTGTGTCTTGTGGGTATAAATGCCTGATACAAGTTTCAAAAGACAGAAGCTGAATGTAACGAAAGGCACTATGACCATAAACACGTGTTATGTACCATAATGAATTAAATGAAGCCAATTTTTAGAGATATAGGTAATTCTATGTTATAAAGAAAATGTTTACATGGAAAGTCTCAGAGCCCAAATGACTCAGTTAATAACACCGTCAGTGATTCCAAAATTTACATTTGTGGAATTAAAAACTCTAAAATATTAGGGGTAAATATGGCTATTGCACTGTTCAATATGAGTCATGTAGCAAAGTTAACGATATTAAAACATTGTGATATTGAACCAAGTTATAACTGTGTGTCCTGCTTCAAAAAACTAGATACTCGTAGTATTCGTGAAGACCAACGAAAGATCATAAGATCATAAAAAAAGGTAAAATTGTGAAAAATAGAAAATAAGAAGAATCTTTTGTTTGAGCAGAGAGTAAAAAAAATGCTTCATATGCTTCTGGAAAGTTCTAAAAAAGAAAATGCTCAAAATATTACAAATATTTACTTTAAAGCCTGTTTTCTCAAAATGTGAAATTTTTCCCTGTGTTGTGTGTGTGTCGTGCGCCTTTTACCCCAAAACCACTTATCTTATAATCCTCAAATTTTCAGTGAGCAAACTTTCAACATGTTGACACATTTTAATGGAGGGAATTAGTTATATATAGCAAACTTTTTTTTAGAGATGACTTTTGTGGCCGCGGTAGCCGAGTGGTATAGGTATCGGATCGTGGCTTGCCTTGTCTCACGAGTTTGAGCCCAGTACCACTAAAGACCCGCCGTGTAGGGCAGCGATGCACATTAAATCTGTCGAGAGCTTAAACGTCCTCCCTTTGGTGTGGTGTGGTAGTTAGGAAAGGGGGTGCCAGCTCAGGTGTCGTCCACGTCACTTGACCATGGTTCAAAATTACGTGGTCCGTCGCCAAAAGCCCTCGTGTAGCTGAACAGTGCGACGTTAATATTCAATCAATCAATAGATATTACTTTTTCAAACTAAATTTTAGGGGGGAAAATTGAACAATTTTTAAAAACTTCATAATTAATTTAAGTTTGTGCAAAAAGAGAGACAAATTCCTTCGTTAAAGTGTTATTGATAGTACACATAACCTTCTGTAAAACTTTTATCCATGAGAAGTATGTAGTTTCTGAGAAAAAGGTACATAAACTTACGCAATTTAACATGGAATCCTATTTTCGCGCGTGCCGGACCCCCTTAAAAACATATCTCTCTATAAATTTCCTTAACTTAAGGTATCCGACTACGTTCGGAACCTTGATTTTGCAAAAGCTTATAAATGGGTAATATTTATGATATTTTTTTTTTAGTATCACTTAGATTAAAAAACGTATATAAAATTGTTTTAAGAATATTATTACAATAAAAAATTATTGAAGCACAATATTTTGACAAAACTGAACATCGAATGAGCAATTTTCAAAACATTCTCCTTTTATGAAAAATGCTTCTATTATAATAATATTTTGCCTGTATATAGCTCAGACCTCTCTACAGAGGCTCAACTAGAATTTTTGTAATATATAATTTAGAAGCGGATTTATCCATATTTTATATATACTGCAACAGAGGGGAGAAGTTTTAAGAAAAAAACGCCAATAATTATTTCAATTCGTGGTAAGTATGAAAATAATGTGAATTTTTCAAAAACCCTAGTTCAGACTCTATAAAGAAGTATTTACTTTGTATAAGCGAAATATTATAGAAACATTTTTTATAAAAGAAGAATGTTTAGAAAGAAGGTTATTCTAAGTTAATTTGTTGCCAAAATATTGTGTTTGAAAAAAAAATTTCTGTCATAATGTCCTTAAGTATCCGACTACGTTCGGAAACATAATTTTAAAAAAGCTTATAAATGGATAATTTTCATGATATTTAGTGTCACTTAGAATAGAATACATGTATAGAATTTTTTTAAGGACATTATGACAAAAATTTTAAATGAATTTGGCAAAATTAACTTAGAATAACCTTTTTCAAATGTTCTCCTTTTGTAAATATTCTATTGTATTAATATTTTGCCTGTATATAGCTCAGACCTCTGTACAGAGGCTCAACTATGATTTTGAAAAATTCAAATTATTTTCAGAGTTACAACCATTTGAAATAATTATCGGCGTATTTTCTTAAAATTTCTCCCTTCTGTTTTCGTAAAACATGGATAAACCGACTTCCGAGTTATGCACTTCAAAAATTCTCGTTGAGCCTCTGTAGAGAGGTCTGAGCTGAGTACAGGCAAAATATTAATACAATAGAAGCATGTTTTACAAAAGGAGAACATTTGGAAAAAAGGATATTCTAAGTTAATTTTTTGCCAAAATATTGCATTTAAATAATTTTTTTTGTCATAATGTCCTTATAAAACAATTGTATTTATGTATTCTAATCTAAGTGACACTAAATATCATAAATATTATCCATTTACGCTCTTTTGCAAAAGCACGGTTCCGAACGTAGTCAGATACCTTAAAACAATTTCATACATGTTTTTTAATCTAAGTGACACTAAACATCATGAAAAATATGCATTTGTGCGCTTTTTTAAAACCACGGTTCCGAACGTGGTCGGATACATTAATGAAACTATTTTTAAAAGGCTTCAACCCACAATAAAGGTAGATTCCGTTGCCTTGATTGACAGGAACACAGTTTGTCAAAAATATCCTTATGAAAAAATCCGTATTACCAAATTACAGCTCAAAAGAAGCCATCCTCTGAGTCACCTAAAATAAATTATTTTATCGCACTTACATCGTTATATGCAATGCTTTCAAAAGAACACTAGATCTAACGAACCGATAAATCCTTCAACATAAACACTGTTGTGCACACTTTTTCTTTTTCTTTTTTTATTATCATATCACATTGCAGATAAACTGTAACGGAGCAAAAGACAAAAAAAAGAAAGAAAGGAAGAAAAAGGAGGGGGTGAAAAAGAACCCGGCGATCAAGCTACACCTGCGAACGTCGACAGTTATTGATTTTTCTCCCAGCATTTGAATAGGCGTATCGTAGACTTTGAGTTACACCTAATGTTTTTGTTGGAGATTTTTTGGGGAGAAAAATTTCAATTATTTTCCCTTATCTGTAGTCGATCAAGACAGTCAGAGTGAATCAGAAGAGTAAAGGCTGGCTTACTGCGCATGAGTGCAAGCTAACCTTAAATGTTTGAACTGTAAATAAAGCCATAAAATTATTCTTTTATTTATTTATTTTATTTTTTGTCAATAAAAAGTGAGATTTAAAGCTGATAGGAATAATTCCTTTAAGAAAATATTTGTGACTTAATTCTGATTTAAAATAAAAAGAGTAATTGACAATATTTAAGATTATAAATAAGATAATGGATCAATTTTGTACGATGTTAAATTTTAAAATAAAACGCGAACAGAATTTTTACTTTTAATATTTTATTTAATATTTATAATTATATAATATTAATGATTTTTTTAATATTTTATTTTTAATATTTTATTAATACTAAGACTGGCTTTCATGGGACTTAATATAAATTGGCCTCCGCGAATTTTCACCAACTTCTTTCCACCAGAAATGCTTTCAAAAATTTCTGTGAATTTGTTGTAAATATTTGTATTTCTTCTTAACCTCAATATTTTTTTTTTAATTTTTTGTTTCCTCTGAATGTGTGCTTAATACTTCCTTCTGTAAACCCCGTGTGATACTTTGTGGTGCACGGAGATTTTATAAATGTTTTCAATAAAAATAAATAAATAGAAAATAATATTTTATTTCATCTTCTGGTCGATGAATAATTTTTTGAATAATTATCAAGGGTGTAGCTACCGCCGTATCAGACATATCAATGATACGAGGCCTCAAAGCTACAGGGGCCCAACTTATAACATTTAGCACTTTAAAATAAGTTTAATTAATGCTATCATTTTCATTTACTTACCGTGGCCGCAGTCCCTCCACAGTGTTCCCAACCTTAATAACGTATGATAATTTTACCGGCCTCTAAATGTATTAATTAATGATTGTGTTTGATATATTAATTTTAATTTAATATTACTTCAGAATAAAATATAGTTATATCGAAAAATGTATATAAAGTGATTTCAATGGAAAGTCGCACAAAACGAGAAAAATACACTCCAGTAAATAAAATATAAATACTTTAATGTTCCTTGGGTGGCCCGGTACCATTTTATCCACGGATCTGGGGTTGGGGACCACTGGCCTAGTGATCAAGGTCCCCAACTGGCATGTCATAAGTTCGAGCCCAGTACCACTAAAGACTCATCGTGTAGGGGAGAGTTGCACATTAAATCTGTCTAGAGCTCAAACGTCCTCTCGAGGTGTGATGGTTTGGAGAGGGGGTGCCGGCTCTGGTGTCGTCTTCGTCACTTGACCATGGTTCAAAATTACGACGCCAAAAGCCTCCGTGTGGTTGAGCTGTGCGATGTTAACATTCATTCACTCTTTCATTTATTTTCCAAAAAAGAACTCCCAAGGAATTTTGGGGTAGGGCTCACTTAGGACTAGCTACACCAGTGATAATTATCTTAATTCAAATTAGAATTAAATTAAAAAAAACACATGATTAATATCTATGCACATTTTATAGATGAAAAATATAGGCTCTGAATTAATAAGTTAATTCAAAAGCAGTTTTCGCCATCAAATAAAGAAACTATAATAGCTATTGAACTAATCCTCTATAACTATGTAATCACTAAATTGAAGGAAAAACAAGTAATATATATAAAAAAAAAATTAAGTCACAATTCCTACTTAGGTCAATAAAGAAAATTTTTATTTTAGTTACTTTATATTAAATAGTTACAATTAATATAAATAGGACAGAATCTCAATATGAGTGACAAATTAGAAAGCGATTTTCTTTGCAATTTTCCTTCTATATAGGGTGTTGGACAGTTATTTTTGTTAGTTACTATTTATTCATTAATTAAATTTAATTATTCTAATAAAATAGTATAGTAAAAAAGAAGCCACATTCTCAGAAATTAGGGCATCCCAAGTGGGATTCAAACGCACGATCTTTTGATAAGAAGTTCAACGCGCTATCCATTGCGCTACAGGGACACAATTCCTTTCTATATATGCTGTTGCACTATTATTTTTGTTATTATTCTATTTTCTATTCTATATTTCTATTTATTCATTTTTTAATTTAATGCATGAATTAATATTTGAAAAAACTGTATTAACATCAAGTGTTATCCTCTGCAAGGGTGGACCATTAAAACTAATTTCTTAAATTGTTATCTTAATTAGCTGAAAATGGAATCAATATAGTAAATGATTATTATATTTCATAATTTAAATATATATTTTTTTAAAAAAAACTATTATAAACTGATTTTTTTTAAAAAATTAAATCTTTAAAATTGTTTTTAAAAATGTTCCTTGCGCATTAGTTTTTAAGATACGCACATAATTTTGTTTTATGCATAGATGAACTACAACAAAATATATCTATGCGTGGATTTTAAATTCAGAATAAAATTTGATGAACAAAACATAAATTTTCTATATTATATGAAATATTTCACCAATTATCACGCATTCAAGGTATTCAAAACAACACAAAATATGATCCGTTTTAAATTCTTTAGAAAACTAATGCACGAATTTGTGAATTATATCATTGTGACATCTCTCGCGTTCTTCCTCTAACATAACCTCTATGTTCTTTGACGGCCACGATTAATGGCAAAACTTTTCCAACCCAAATCCAAGAAGTGAAACGAAGCATAGATGCAAATAAGATAACCTTTAAAAGGATAGAAATTTTAGTCAGCAAAAATGGCAATTTAGAGAAAGTTCAGTGTAGAGAAGATAGAAGTGTTGATCGACGGCTTACTTAGAATCAGGACGCCACCCCGCCAATTATACCAAGGTACATAACATTGTACAACCTTAGGAGAAAGATTTGAAATAGATTGGACGTTGAATATTCAACCAAGGTAGGAAGATTATATTCTGAACGCTAGTATATTATTGAGATTGAGATCAGGCGGATATAATATATTTATATTGATAAGTGATCTAATTGCGCGAGCTGAGTTAGTTAAGACTGCGTGTTTTGTGGTTTATTCTCACTTAATATAAGTTTGTTCGATATCTAAGTAATCTAAGTTAAATTCTTCATAAAAGTCATATTAAGAATTCTAAAATGTCTCATCATTCCGAGAATCCCACACCTCTAACTTACGCTGAAACCCCACGACAGGGCTATCGAACGATGGCTATGTCGCATCATCTTTCATAAATTTTGAAATTTCAGAGGTATGACATAATCAGTAGCGCACACAGGAATTTTTCAAGGTCCGGGTTGAAAGTTCACCATTCTTGTATTATGCTATTTTTGATTTTGTCGATTTTAAGGAACAAAACACAGTAAAAAACTAATTGTTGAATAAAAAATTAGCATTAATTAATAAAATTAATCATTAATAACAAATGTTTAATTAAATTTTACGTATTACATACTTAGAATTATAACCAATCGGAAAAAAATCAAGGGCTTTGGGGGGTCCGAACCCCAGGACCCCCCCCCCTTGTGTGCGCCACTGGACATAATTTAAAACACAAAGAGCATTTTAAATAACAATGAAAAGGGAAAATTTACAAACTAAGAAAAGTGTATTTTTTAAACATTTATTTGAGTAAAATAAAAAAAATAATTCATAGTAATTATAAATTAAAATGACAGAATAGAATCCTTTGTCAGAATTGTTCTTTGTATTATAAGGAATATTAATAGTATAAGAAATCAAAATCACGATGATTTTGACCAAAATTTGACATTTTGAAGGTCCACCTTAAAAAAATGTATTTGAACTTGAATGGATGAATAGAAAGCATTTTATTAAGGATTGAAAATTCGAACAATTTTGCATTTTCAGTTGTATTCTCTTTTTCTCGTAATTTTTAAACTCTCTAAGGATATATAGGATATTATAAAAAAAAAGGTTATTTTGTGTTGTGTTTGTTTTTAAACTTGAATGTAAAAATAAATGCAGAAAATCATGACTGAGCAGGGAAGGTTGATTAGCTGATGCCCTTGTACAAAAAGCGGAAGCCCGCAAAGTTCCAGCGAGCATGCGCAATAGAACAGCTTTTACTTTACTGATACACTCATGACCTATCAAGCTATTAACTTTCCCCTATTGGTGCAGATCCTTTGTATCAGTACGGGAACGGTGATTTACTCAGAGAGAAAAGATTTAGATAGGGATTATTTTTCGTTAGGGACTTGATACCACCAAACAGGAAGTAGAGAACTCGTTCGTATAATCTATCATAATTATATCCCCTGATTTGTCGGACGGTAATGTGAAACTCGAAGGATGCGTCAAATTTAGTATCCATCATTTTTCTTTGTGTCAGAGAAAATGAAAATGTTTTCTTAATTCTGTGCGTCACTGCGTTTTACATCAGAGTTCCACATGACTGAAGGAAAATCTTATGAAAACAGATACTATGGCAAACGATTTTATGAGTCATTTCCCAGTAAATGAGATGAGGATACGGTTACAGTTGTCAAGTAAGAAGGAAAAAATAAATAGTGAAATAAGGTTGATAATTGGTTTTGCTTCAGACAAGATGTATTTTTGTTGTTATTTTTTGAAGTAATTGATCAGATTAAAAAAATACAGTTTTCGATTTATATATCCCTTCGTAAATATTTACAATTTTGGTTGAGTTTATTGAGGACAAAAATTATTATAAATAAAGCTAATTCATGCATACTTTTCATTTTATTAGAATACGATTCTGCTGAAATTTTAAAAAAATAATGTTTTTGAATTAAAAATAATTTAATTTATTTTTCATTCCATTGCATCAATTCAAAAAATACATTTATAAATGCATCACATAATAATTTGCTATGATTTTTCTTTATTATTGTTATTTTATGTGAATTTAAAAAAACACACACACACACAGGTGTATAAAGTTCGAAATATTATTTTAGAGAATTTATTTTGAAGGCGATATTTCAGTAAAAGTTGAATGTAACTAAATTTTGAAACTAATTATTTTCCGCTAATTTGAGAGTTCTTTTTTTACAAATATTTGAAAACATAAATGAAACCTTCAAAACCCAATTTGTTTTTCAAAGTAATATTAAAAGTATAATTGCAATAATTTTATGAAAAGTGAGTAAAAACCAATTACATACTCGAGGTCCAAATAGAAAATGAGTAATTTTAATTAATTGTTTTTAATTATTTATTTTATATTATTTTATTCAATTATTATATGAAAACACATTTATACACTACACATGAACACTCTATATTAGTGGGAATGGTGAAATTGTTTCTCCTAGATGCAGCAATAGCAGACATTTCTGGTTTCAAATTTTACTTCAATAGCATCAACAGTGACCTAAGATTATCATCTGGCAAGTTGTTTTCAGATTGTTCTTCACGTATTTCATTCTTGAAAATGTTTGTTCACAAAGGTTTCTAAAAAGATTGAAAGGTACCTTGATGCAAAAATTTTGACATTAGGATAGTTTTCCTTTGGCAAAAACGTAAAAACTAACCAATACTTCTTTGAACGTGTCGATAAGGGGGTCATTTTTGTGCCACTCAATGAGTTGCGAAATTTTTTTCCGTCATTTTATTTACTATATCACGTAACGACTAGAACACTATAAAATCAGACGATAATTTAACATTCAGCAATCGATTGAATAAAAATAAATCGGAACAAGAATTATTGTTGCCATTGTAGCAAACGAAATATTTAATTACTTCATCTTTAACTGAATATCCCCATTGGATAGGAAACAGGCGTTTAAAATTCCCTTCCTTAGGAATTATCAAGAATTTGTGGCACGTGTTAGCACAAAATCTTTTGGTGCATTTGTGGCGGTGTAATACCTATATAAACTAGTACCAAACATGACGCGTTGATGATCGTTTTGGCGTAATCGATAATGTACTCGCATTCGGAACGGAAAGTACCCAGATCGAATCTTCCTTCATTGATGATCCTGACCGTGCTAAAGAACCGCACTCTTCACGCGCCACGGTCGTGGTGCCATCTATCCACCGCAAAAGCAACTAAGGCGTCACGCACGAATGCCGCAATCTACAAAGTGACGCAACTGCTTACATGCTAGCCACGAATATAGTATCGTTCGTTCGCCTATTCACCGAATCACTGGCATGGGGGTATGTGGCAGTGTGATATCTATATAAACGTACCAAACATCACGCGTTGACGATCATTTTGGCGTGATCGATAAAGTACTCGTATGTGGAACCAGATCGAATCTTCCTTCCTTCACATTAAAATATATTTATACGTACTCTTTTCTTTTTTACTTTTATGTCAATGATGGAAATTCTTTTTAGTACAATATGTTACTTTTATACGCATTGTTTTCTTGTTTAACTCGGGCATTTTTAATTATCTTTATTATCAAGATAATTTAACAATAACGATAACTTAGAATATTGATGAAAATTGTATTTTTATTCCAGGTTTGTTCCATCTGGATGCCAGTTGATCCTGTTCCACTTGAAACTTGTGTCCAATTTGTTGCGGGTTCCCATAAATGGGGCTGGTTCAAACCGATTAAGTTCGAAACCACCTTACCCTATCAGGTAGAAGACAAAGATTTCAACGATAGAACATACCAACCCGTTCCGGATATAGAAGCAAATAAAGATACTTACGATATCCTCAGCTGGGAGCTTCAGGTAATCAACTTCTAGTTTGTATTAAACAATGAATTACCATTTGTTCTGTGAAATCATAGAGAAAGTCACAGGATTTTTGGGGAAACAGTGTTTTGAATATTTTGAAGAGATCGAGTTTAAATAACATACGCTCATTAGACGGATATTTTTACTTCCCCACTTATCATTTTTGAAGCCCAGGGGGTGAGCAAAATTTTCAAATGGGACTTTGTATTCTTCAAAGGGGACCACGTACTCTTCTCTTTCACCCGTCGCGAAACAGATGTTGAGCCGACTCTGGAAACTGTTTTGATGTTATCACTCCTTTTTTGGCGCAGTGATCTATAAGAAGGGACACACCTGTTTTGACAGCCTTCCATTTATTCGTTCTCTCGCACATGTTGGCCGGTATGTACTCGAAAGGGAAAGAGTGTCGGCCTTTTCTGAGGAAGAAATACCAAGAAATGTTTTCCCAGTGTCAAAGTGTCAGGCCGATGATAGACCCTCCATATGGTTTACGAGGCTCGGTGATACAGATAATCTCAGTCGCGACAGACATTTCATCCAAAAGAACCAATGACAGTTGAGACCAAGACAGAAGGTGCCGGGTGCAGATCCGTGTTCCTCGCCAATCAGAAATTATTATGGGCTTGAAAGAGGCCCACCCAGGGGGTTTAAAGGGATGGTTCGGACGATGACGGAGATCTTCAATGATACAAGCGAAAAAGGTTGCGCGAGCAGCCGCACCCGGGAGACGATCATCAGATGATCAACGAACGGTGCGGTATTAGGTACTAGAGTAGAACTCGTGACACGAAGGACATGAGTCCGCTACCTTGACCACTAGGCTACCTCGGCCACGGCTTGGTACAGAAGGTACGAGCTCAAGTGTTGCCCCATCACTTGGCTGTGGCTCAAGATTACGAGGTCCGTCGACTGATGTGCTTGATTTTTACAATTCTTTTAGCCAAATAATTGTAGATAAAGTTGCCAGGTAATAGGATATTCTATTATAACTAAAGAAAAATTGCATACCATTTGAATTTCAGAATCTATCATTGAAAAGGTGAAATAAATAGCAACCACAAATTACTTTATCAAATAAACAGCCTGTGGAGTAAGTATGACAAATGATAAATTTATCAAAAAATATTTATATAAAACACGTACGTAATTTACGGGGTAAAAAGATAAGCATGATGAAAAAGGAAGAAAAAGGAAAAATCGTTCTTTATACTTCGCAAAAAAAAAAAAAAAAAGGATATTGCTGAGTTTGGTTGCGAAAAAGAGTACATATCAACTAAGAACAATTTATGAATTACTTCGGTTTTCAGTCGCACCTTTAAACATCTTTAATTCTCTATAATTGCAGAATATTGTAATAGCAGCGTTTCTGGCTTAGTGTGAAGATATCCTTCAATTTTACAATGTGTTCGTGAAAATAAATTTAATTTAAAAAAATGAACGAATAGTTATTTTGAATAAAACCAGATTTGATTTTAAAAAATGCTTTACCCTTTATTTACCGCAATATGATTTACTGCAGTTTTTTTCATGCAATATTTTTTTTTGAATCACTGCAATGAAAATTAAGGGATATACATAAACAAAATACGCAACTTTGCGAAATTTAATCCGTTAGAGCTAATTATAATTAATTAAAGATAATCCACTGTAAAATTAATTATATATATATGTACACTGTTCACTTAAAATAAAGAGTCAAATCATTTTCTAAGGTCTTCATTAACATACAAAAAAAAATAAGACACTTACCTTTTGACATTAAATATTTTTTCGAAACAAAAATCACAATCCTCGCAATCCACTGAAAACGCCGTCAGCTGAAAACGCAAAATTTCTGCTCTCTATTAAACTATTCACCCCCCTTCCCCGCTAAAATACTCATCCTAGAACCCGTGCTGCCATATATCTTTGAAGAGTGGATTTAAAAGAATATTCCTGCTAAGTATCGTCAGTTTTCGTAAAAATGGTTATTCTCTATGTAATATTAAAATGAGTAGTACTTATAAGTACCGTCGGTAGATAAAGGGTTAAATATAAATATTTACGCCCTCTTATATATAAGCTCCAAAATACTATAATTCAATTCAATTTGCTTATAAGAAAGGATTATTAGAAAAGAGAATTTAACTTTTTTTGTATGTTCATGAGCAGTGATGTAAAGCAGAATATTAAGGCTCCCTTGCAAAGTCAGGTTTTTTTGGGCCCCAAGCCGTACTTGGCGTCAGTCAGGCTTTGGGCCCCTAGAACCCTGGGCTCCCCACGATGTGGAGGTGTACGTTACGCCACTGTTCATGAAGATATGAGAGAGAGATTGCTAGAATTTATTAACAAGTCAATTCTTGCTGAGCTGCACCAATTGAAAGCGAGTGCTAATGCGTGTGTAGAGTTTGATTTTAAATTACGTCTAACTCTGAAGCAGCATGAAGGTTATTAGAGATGGATCTCACAATGAACCGCGGTCAAGTGACCAGGATAACACCTGAACTGGCACACAACTCTCCTAACTTCCCCCAAAAGCCAACATGAGGACACGTGCTGGGAAGAGAGTGTGTGAGAGAGAAAGAGTAAGTGAGTGAATATTAACTCCACACTGTTCACCTACACGAGAGCTTTTGACGACGGGTCTCGTAATTTTGAACCATGATCAAGTGACAAGGACGACACCCCCTCCTCTTTCCTAACTACCACACCATACTAACGGGTGGATGTTTGAGCTCTCGACAGATTTAACGTGTATCGTTCCCCTACACGGTGTGTCTTCTTCAGCGGTACTGGGCTCGAACTCATGACGCGCCAGCCTCGAGTTCGTTACCCTAACCACTAGGCTTCCGCGACTCCAAAAGAGAGAGAAAGCTAGTGAGAGTGAGAAAGAGTGTGTGAGATAGTGAGAAGGACAGAGAGACTGTGAGAGTGAAAGAGACTGTGAGAATGACAGAGAGAGATAGTAAGAGTGAGTATATATATATGTGTGAGAGAGAGGGCGTGAGAGAGTGTGTATGAGAGAGAGTGTGTGTGAGAGAGTGTGTGAAGAGAGAGTGTGTGAGATAGAGTGTGTTAAAGCTTCCAAAAGAAAATCTAAACTAATTTTCTTAGCTTTCAAAAATACTATAAGGACACCAAATAACCTTTTCCACACTTCTAAATCGAAGTAGTTTTAATTAAAACTCGAGCAACGGTGGCTAGCAATTTGAAATAAAAGAGATAAATAATTTCGAATACCACCGATCAAAAACGAACTTTATTCTAACAAAAACAATCCAACCGAACACCGGTGTTGCCATTCGCAAAAATACAAAAAGTAAAGGAAAAATAATAATACAATTTTATTACTAACGTTGCCATCTGAAATTTAAAGTTTATAATATGTAATTAAAATAAAAATAAATAAATAATACATTTTCAACAGAGAGTGTGTGTGTGAGAGAGAGTGTGCGAGTGAAAGAGATTGTGCTGAGAGAGAAAAGAGCAAGACAGTTTGGGAGAAAGTCTGCGTGTGAGTGTGATAGAGAAACTGCATATGTGTGAGTGCGTGCGTGCATGAGTGAGTGAGTGTGAGAGTGTATGATAAAAGTGCGAGTATGAGTGTGTGTGAGAGAGAATGTGTGTATGTGTATGTGTGCGAACGAGTGCATGTGTGTGAATTTGATTTTGATATGCGTCTCCCAATGAAGCAACACGAAAATTATTCGCGACGGACCTCGTTTTTTGAAGCACTCCAAACTTCCACACCATACCAACGTGAGGTTGCAGGTGTGAGTAAAGATTATGTGTGTGTGAGAAAGAGAAAGTGTGTGTGTGTGTGTGTGTGTGTGTGTGTGTGTGTGTGTGTGTGTGTGTGTGTGTGTGTGTGTGTGTGTGTGTGTGTGTGTGTGTGTGTAAAAAGAGAGTGTGTGTATGAGAGAGAGTGTGTATATTAAACAATGTTTCGATCAAAAGAGTCAGATTATTTTAAATCAGTTAATTTTTAAAATCATCGATATGCTGCATTCATGTTCAATTCAAAAATGGAATCATCGTGAATGATTTCGGTGGAAAGTTAGAACACTAATTACAGTTAAAAATTGAATGCGTTTGTGTGAGAGTGTGTTTTCAAGATTTTTCTCTTATAAACCAGTTCTCCCTTTGAAGGAAAAAAATATATATTTCTTTAACATCTGCTGCAAGTGTTTGAAATGATGTTTGTGCATACGTTTTCTCTCCCCCATCATCGAGGAGGGAGAAAGGGAATATGTTTCTAAAAATACCACACCAACTTAAGGGAGAAAGAAGACCGAGAGAAAAAACCTCTTTAAGTCTCGTAGGTGTTATAAAATCGCAACGTGATGTTTTCGAAAACGGTTTTGATGCTCCTTTCAACGAATTCCTTGTTATTTCGAAAAGAAAAAATATAAATCTTTCAGTAAAACGAAATCTTACATTCTATTTTTACAGAAGTGGTAGCATTTGTAAACTTTCGGGGTGATGTAACATTTTTTTCCCTTTGTCTTCGTATTTTATCTTCATTTTATATTACAAATCTATCAAAATGGACATATGAAATTGTGCTTATCTTTTCAAATGTATTACATGTTATAGGATTTCTCAATAAACCATCAGTAAGATGTGTTGTATTATATAGATACATAATACACAACACATTTACTTACAGATATATCAGTAAGTACCTTCAAATATATATTTCAAATTTATATACGAATATTGAAAATCATCACATGCAGGAAACTTGCTTGAAGAAAAAGCAAAATAGGTACAAAATGTCGCATTTTTACCTTTATTGGGGAAAATAATCACTTATTTTTCGCTGTACCATTGTACACCTTCGTTTTTTCGTTGCAAGGTCTCTGATTCTCTTGAGCAGCAGTAGTTGAGTAGGACAGCACTGTGATTGTTGTTCGTACCACTTAATAGCTGTCTCTAACGCAGAAAACACGTCAGCATTTGATGGACCCTTGCTACTTTCGTTGTTGTTTTTATGTCAGAAATCGATGACTTTCCAACATTGTAAAACTATGCTAAAGACGCTCCACTTTCTTCCTTCGCGAAACGGTTCAGTATTTCAAGTTTTGTCTCTGTGTTCAAGACGTTGCGCTTCCTTTTTGAATTTGAAGCCATAGCAGTTCACAACTCAACAAAAGAGCACGTTTCCACCCCTCCTTGGAAATAAATTGACATAATACTCCCCACGCAGATGTTTACCAAATCTCACAACTGAAATTCCCCAAATATCTCCGACCTTGGGTTTTCCCGTCACTTTCGGCCTCACGCGAAACAACTGTTGAGCATAGTACTGTTCGAAAACGTATTCGTATACAGTACATGTAGTTGGAAAAAACTGGTCCGGTTATTTGACGCTCCGGACGTTTAAACGTTCGAATAAATGACGTTCTACTGTATATTTTTTGAAACGATTACGTTGTGGTAATGGCTATGCACTTGCAAACAGTATAAAAATTGAATTAATATTCTTGCTAAAATACATGTTCTAGTAGAGTTTTCTTTTCATTGGGAGCAATTTAGTGATCTAGTCTAGATGGCACATCTTTCAATTTTTCCAAGTTGTCTTTCAGAGTCTGTAAAAGATGGAAATCTTAACATTAAACTAGAGACACATTCCCGGACCCCTAGAAGAGAACTGAGGACATCCGGGGGAGGGGTTCACGGACACAACCGTTTACATTGCTTCTACTAAGTGTTTCCAAACAATGAGTACTAAAACCAAATATTTTCATGAAAACGAAATTCAAAGGACATTAAAATAATATTTGTTTTTAAAATAAAAAATATTGAACTTTATCTTAAAAATAAAATTTTAAAAAAGAGAGAAAACAAGCAATATAAAAAAAAATTTAAGTCAATTCCTACTTAGATCAACAAAGAAAAATTTTGTTTCAGCGACTTTTTATTAAATTGTTACAATTAAAATATAAATATATTTATACGTATGAAGAATCACAACATTAAGTGGTAATTAATTTTTATTAATTATCATTAAAGTATCGTATTGTCATCCAAAACAATCGTGTATAGAAAATTTCAGTTCATTTGAATGCTTTTAAACGTGAAAAAAAAATATATTAAAGTTTTGACCCGTCCTGAAAATGAAACCAACGTGACTGTATCTGTAATTCTTAAAATAAGTAGTTTCAGTCCATTAATTTTAATTAATTATAATTAAATTATCATATTTTTACCCAAAACAATAGAAAATTTCAGCTCAAATGAGTGCTTTAAAATGAGAAAAAAAACCTTTTCAAGTTTTGATACAAGTCGCCAAAAATGATGCCAACGTGGCTGTTTTTTGTAATTCTTTAAATAATTAGTTTTAATCAATTAATGTTTATTAATTATAATTAAATTACTGTATTGTCATCCAAAATAATGATGTATATAAAATTTCAGCTCAATGGAGCGCTTTAAAATGTATTTTATTAACGATTGAAAATTTCACCAAGATAAATAAATATATAGAGAGTGTGAGCAAATAGTAGGAATTGAAAAAATGCATCCTGAAGAATTCGAGTTTGTGAAAATACTACTAAACGTTCTTTCGAAGTATCTCAAGATAAGTTTCGTCGAAAGATAAATGAGATTATTAACCTACATGTTCGTACAATCGGGAGATAAACATAGTTTGCAATCAACTCTAAGACAGTAAAAAATTTCTCCCTGTTTCCTAAACATTCAACAACAAAAAAATTATCTGTTTAGTCTTTACAAAAACGTTTATCAGTCTAAGCAGCGCAAAAATATTTACTAAATCAGTCAAAAAAAATTTTTAAAAAAATAGTTTACTACCTACAGAATAAATTTATAATTGACACCAAAAACTTTTGCTAAGATGTTCATTTTTGGGGGTCGGGGACCTTTTGGTAAAGGTCACATATTGTGGCGGGTTCATGGTTTGGAAAAGGGGTTCCCAACACGGGCTGGGCCCCCAGTGCGAAATTTCGGCCCAATGACTCATTTGAAAAAAAATTTTGAATTAGCACTACTTACCCTAAATATTCTTATCTTCGGCCATAATGTATTTTCTTTCTCCGATATACATATTTTCTTAATTTACTTTAGCATTTTTTTAAATTTATTTTTGCATTAAAGGATATTTCTTTTCCTTGATAAGCCCGGGTTTAAAAAGTTTTGGGTTTTGCAAAGTATTTTATTCAAATATCGGGGGGAATGGCGTCATAGTTGATGATTCATTCCGTTTGAAAATGTTTTAGAAAATTCGAATAAACATTTTTTTTTTTTTACGACGGGGAAAAGTTGGGCTGCGGGTAAAAAATTATTTTTTTTTTTTTTTCTTTACAAATTAAGAGCTCCATAATTTCCTTTTTTTAAAAAAACTTTTCTTTTTTAAAATTCTATTTGATTTTATTTTTTCGTTTTTGCTGAAATAAAAGAGTTTATTTCTTAATGACGTTTGTTCTTTTGACCACTTTTGTGCACGTGAATGATATGTGTTTTTTTTTTTTTAGCCACTCACTTTAGAAACACTGCCCTGCCATAAAACCGCTAAATGCTTTTTCCCACTATTGAGTTTTTAAAAACTCGTTGGGTTTTTTGAGATTTAATTTAGTACCCCCAAAAATATCAGATTTTTAAAGTTTTTTTTATAAGTATATTTAATGAATGTAAATGTGTATTTAATTTTTATTATGTCAGAATGTATTTTAATTTGCTTCCTTTCGGTAAATTAATACATATTGTAAATCTTTTGTTTTCGACTTTTCAATATGCTCGCTACTTTAATCAGAAAAATATGTTACCTAAACAAAAGCGCCTAAATTTGTATCTATTCTAGATGAATGGTTAAAAAAGTTTACGAAAGTAAACAGTATTAGAGGAAAATTATTAGAATTAACTCAGTTTAAAAACTACGAGTTTTCTTCATTTATTTGGTGGTTGATGCTGATGGCGATAAATCTGGATATGGTTTAGAAAAATTCTGGTTAGTCAAATAATTGTAAAAAAATATGTTTCATTGAAATAAAGACAAGTGTTGAATTCCTGATATATTTTTGAAAATCTGACAGTACTCAGTGTAACCAAAGCTTCATAGACCGCACAAACACACACACAATCCCAAACACGCAGATTAAACGTATTCCTTGCGGGCAAAAAGGTGAACCCCGGAGAGCGGATTACTACGCAAGCTCAAAAGAGTCTATATGCAAATCACTAAGATATATAGATAAAGAGTTACCAAGGAAACGTAGAGTAAGACAAATGCTTTGCGACTAATATCGGGAGTATTCATTGAAATTTTTTGCAGAATTCTGAAAAACATTCACATATTGTTTCAACAGAAATGGATAGAAGAAATGGACAGAACCTCAACCAAATGGATGAGAGAAAGAGTTTGTGCACATTCCTAGCAGTCAGTTTCATCAAAAAGTTTTGATTAATTATTTGAAAAATAATTACCTTTTCATTCTCTTGAGACTGTGCAAAAAAGTCTATTAATATTCTTTTATGGATTATTTGCGAAAAAACAAATAACTGAAATATATCTACGAAACATTATTAACCAAATTCATCTCTGACTGGTTCAAGATTTGATTAGCTAGTTAAATATTTAGTAAAAAAACACATTCATCATTTTTTTTTCTAAAAAATAATATGTAATTTTACAGAAATACATAAAGTTGTGTTTCGTGATAACACTTAACATTTGATAGTAAAGTTTTATCTTGGAAAATTTTTCGCCATGTTAAAATTTACATTCAGTGCTATAGCTGTTTTTTGAAAGAGTGCACGGCAAACGACAATTCTATTGAAAAATACCGAGATCTTGCCTTCTAGATGTTTTAGAATTTATCAACATCATCATAAAAGAAATATTCCTTTTATTAGAACTAATGCAAATCGATCATAATAGCCTTTATTTTAAATTATCTAGATCACAATATACATTTTAAATAATTTATTCATTGCATTTTCGAAATAGCCATTGTTACTTATACAATCGATACTTCATGTACCTGAACAGTAAGAACGAAATAACAAAATAAAATAACATATGTTTTTAACTTCGCGAAAACTATTCATAGTCCTATTTTATTAATAATAACGAAATTTTGAAGCTATTTGGAAGAGAACTACTTGGTTTGTTGGGTTTCGGTGATTCAAAATCGTCAATAATTATTTTGAGCATATTTACCTTCGGAAAATGTGAAACAATTGGTTTATAGTTTTAATATAATGATCGAATTTTTGAATTATTAACGAAAATTTTTTAAAAAAAAAAGATTTGTTTGCACTAATCAATATTTGGTTTATTGATTAACTTAACAGAAATTCATTATTTTATAGAATTGGTACTAACAGAGATAAATGTTTCATCTTAATTTGAAAAATCGTTTGTGTCTTGCTAATTAATTCAAAATGCCGTATCGAGTGAAACAACACAAAGAATTTTTAGAAAAAGGATATAATAAGCATGACTTGAGTCCTAAAGAATCATTAAATAGAATAATGCGACTGTTTTTAATTTTTTCTCGGATTAATGGCATTCATTTCGAATCGAAAGAAACAGCAAGAAGTGGCAAACGTTTCAGCCATTTTGTGTGGAAATGTATTGAATACGCTTACAATATTCTTTCTATCTTTAATTTGTAGTGAAGTTGATTTCGACGACGTTGTTCGCGAATGAAAAAGACGACATTATTCTCGTAACTCACATGGTTTTTCTTATTTTTCTCCGAATGTATTTGCTGAAAAAGAAAGAACTCATTTTCGAAATGATGAAAATAATATCTAGGATTTCCGAGTATTACATAGATTTCAAAGTAATAAGACGTATTCGATCCTACAACGTGATGTTTTGCTTGGCGATTATTTCTTGCACCATCTCTTTTGCAATAGCGTATCATGACGATGAGATTTATTTTAATACACCTGAATTTCTCAGGATAATGAATATGAGAGCAATATCTCACGAAAGCGAAGTGATTTTCAATGTAACTCTAAAAGCTTTAGTTATGAGCTTCAATTTCAATTCGCATTGGCTGCTCGTTCTTTACACCTCCCTCTTCGTTAATGTCTGCTGCGTTCTAGTGAAATGTTTCAAAGTGGTTCGTGGCTCCTTGAAGACATCTGTGACGGAATCTCAAATTATTACATTTGTTAAATCCTATCTTGATATTCTTGAATTGGCAGAATGCGTCGAGAGTGTGTCCAGTTTTCCCACGTTTTTCATCCTTTTGTGCTCTATGCTAGGATTGTTCCGAGGCTTCTGCATCATCAGCTTCAGTGAGAATCTCACTCTTTCCTTGAGGCTTTCTTATGTTGTTACATACTGGCCCATATGAGTCTTCTAGTTACAATTGTTTTGATGGCATCAGACGTAAATGGAAGGGCATTTGAAACCAGAAGTCTTGTGATTTCTTTACAAGAACACACGCCGTATTCGAAAAAAGGAAATCTTAAATGGCGACTATTGAATGTGAAGCGGGAATTTCATCTTACTTTGTGGAAAACATATATTGTTGACAGATCGCTTATTTGGAATGCTTTTGGAACACTTCTAACTTACGGAATATTGATCGGAACATTGGGAATCGTAAGCGATAAAATCAATTGAGGATGTTTACTATTTTTTTAAACCCATTTATGCCTAGTGTCCCATTTTTGGAACAGTAGTCGAGTGAAAGTTTTTTGTAGTTTAGAAGTTCGAGATTGTGGTTGGGTTTGTGACTTTAACCTGCTTCCTAGGGACATAGCAATTTCGTTTAAAACATTAAGATAGTCACTCCTGCAGATATTTGCCTGCAAAGAGGCTGTGAAAGTTGGTTTATATTTCAACCAGGCACATAAAAGGGTTAAACATCTCTCTTTTTAGAGATTTACTTTTCACTTTTGAAATTGCATTTTAATCACCGCTTTCAAATCAATGTCAAATCATACTACCCAAATTTCATGCGGTTTTTAATTAAGCATACTAAATTAGTAATACTTTTTTGGATGAAAGTGCAACTTTTTTTTACATGTTTTTTCAAATTTAGATTTCAGTCGAGCAAAATGCGTCAAATAACTTTGACTGTCTTATAATAACTGATATGCATACAAGTTTCTTAGTTAAGTTATGTAACTTATACAGGGTGGTCCCAAATTCATGGCACAAACTATAAGGTTAAATACAGGACATTATAACAATCATTTATTGTATAGGAATGTATGGGCGCAATTGACGCAACGAGGAGCTAAGAGGGGAAATAAAAGAAAAGAGAAATGGAGTTATGGGTTGGTTGTGTTACAGATAGAGGGCAGTAAATGTCTAGTCGACGTTCAACCTGATGCATCTCAGTACAGTAAAGCGTCATTCGCAATTGTGCTGACGTCTACGATGCGAGACTTTACATATGCGAAAAAGCAGACATGCATTACATGTACACCCATGCAAATGGTAACGGCAGAGCTGCGCTACGAATGTATCACGCACATTTTCTTACTCGACAAATGGCAGATCACAGAATTTTTTAGCGGTTACATCATCATCTTCATGAAACAGCTTCAGCTCGTCGACCAGCTCATATCACCAGACATGATGCTGGTCGACGAAGAGCTGTACGCGGTCCAAGCCTGAAAGATAGAATCTTGAGCGTTTGTGGCTGATAGACTCGAGTCATGTATAAGAGCTGTTGCTCATCGTGTAAGTGTGAGTCGTCAGACCATTTGTAGAGTATTAAACGAAAATAGCTTAGACTCCTTCCCTTTTCAGCGACTACAAGCTTTGAATCTGGCAGACTATCTTCTCCCCCTGAACTGTCTGTGGGTGGCACAGCAATATGCGCTGCAGCCGGACTTCATAGTTCATGTGCTATTTACCAAATAGGCGACGTTTACACGCGTAGGTGTCTTCAATACGCCCAGTTTCCATGTGTGGTCAACTGAGAATCTACATCCATCGCGACCACATGCATATCAACAGCGACTCTGTGTGAATGTATGGACTGGTATCCTCGACGACTTTTTGATTGGCCAGTACTTACTACCGACGCGACTTAATGGCGAATGTTATTTTATTTTTCTGGAACAGGTGTTACCAGACCTGCTGCAGGATGTTCCGATCGCCATTTGTAATCGTATGTGGTTTCAGCACTGATGTGTGCACTTATCTGAGTGCCATGTTTGGGGCGTGATGGATTGTGCATGATGGACCAGTTCCCTTGTCCACCCTGAACTCCCGATTTATCGAGCCTCGATTACTTTTTATGGGGAAACTTTTTACTAAAGAATCTTGTTTATGTGACTCCACTTGACCCAGATGAGGATCTCGTTGCTCCAATGTCCGAAGCTGCTGCACGTGTGTGTGAAATACCTGGCATCTTTGAACGTCTACTCCAATCGTTCCACCGACGCTGTCAAACATGCATCACTCTTTGTGGATGCAATTTTGAACAGTTATTGTAAATACGAGGGTTGGGGCATGGCAACTTTTTTTTCTTGAAGATACCAGTCCGGTTGGAAAATGTGACATATATAGACGAAAGGACAAGGTGTTAACTACATGTGTGGACAATGAATAGCACTGAAATATCGTAACTCACTAATTAATTACGGTATAAAACAAGGCAATATTTTCACGGTGAAAAAGAATGACAACACAGTAAAAGTTCCCCCCCGGCTTGTACGGTATGGTAAGGCATTTTTTCCCAAGGACTTACACTAATTCACTATTATTTTTCCCACGTTTTTTTCCCCTCGGAAAACGGCTATTTTGATGTAAGGACATTGCTCAACACGGGTTACTTCCATCACCCGCACTCACCAGTGACTTTTTCCCCAGCCCTACTGTGCTACACCAAATTACAGAGCCATCTTTTTTTGTATACCCCTATGCCGCAGAATTTCCACAAGACACATATACGTTTGTGATCCTTTCCCCTATATACAAGAAGAAAAAATTGCCTCTTATGTCCCAACTCCTATTACATTTTTCAAACACTTTAGTAAAAATTTCTTTTCGTCTCTTTTTTCTTGTGTTTGTGTCTCACCACATCACTTCCTCCCATATATTCCTATACAATAAATAATCATTACAATATCCTGTACCTACCCTTAAAATTTGTACCATCAATTCGGGACCACCCTGTATACATATAAGTAAGTTACTGATCAATTTATAAGTAAATGCACTCGTTATTTGTATATGCAATAATGTGTAATACTAAATGACTAAAGATTTTCCATGTAATGAAAGCTCTTAAATTTTGTTGTTCCTTTCATGCATGAAAATAAATAAAATGTTCGTTAATCTTTGCAATGTTGCCGACATGAAACTGAATAATTTAACAAATACAGCTTTTTTTTATTTTCTGATTCTTTATTCTTGGTTTTTTGATTATTTTTTTATATAAACGTCACGTTCAGAATCAACAAGAGCGCTATTGTGCGACGGACTTCACAATTCTGGCCCAGTGACGAATTAGATGGCCTGAAAGATAACTCTTCTATTTCCACACACCCCATTGGAGAATTTTAGCCCTCCCCTCACTGGCGTAGCTCAGTGCTTCTCAAATTTTCAATATTCGCGACCCAATACTTAATCAAAATTTTCATCGCCCCCCCTCATACAATAACAATGTATTGAATTCAATAATACTATACTTTGATACTAGAATTACGAAACTACTTTATCCGCTTAATTGCCACCAGCGTATATAAACATCTCGCTCCGTCAAAACGTTAATTTCTCCGGACGTATATATACGTCATTCCGTAGTACGATCTTTCCTGTGCAGTGCTATCTTTAAAATTATTCCGAAGGCTTTAGAATGCAATAAAAGAACATGGACATTGGTTGCGAAGGATTTACTTACTTCAGATTATTTGCTTCTTTATTCCTTTCCGCCCCAATACATCACATACCCGCGCCTACGAAGAAAACGGTTGACATTGGGAAGTGAATCGCAAAACTTTTAATCGGCAGTTAAGGGATTAATTATAAACCATACAAAAAAATTATCAAGATAAGTATTTTTATTTTTGCATATAATTTTATATATGACAATCTCATGGGGTCACTGGTAATTATTAAACTTGTGCTTATCTTAATATTGTTAAACTAAGTATCGAATACATTGTGTAGCACTGGTACATTTATACGTGTAACATATCAGTGTAAATATGCATTTTATTTTTTTATTATGTCACAATTAACATTTTTTTTTAATTCTTTGGTTTTCGACTTTTCAATATGCTCGCTCCCCTCCTCGTAGAGTTGTCACGCCCCCCAAGGGGGTGCGCGTCCCACAGTTTGAGAAACGCTGGCGTAGGTAGTTCAGAGGGGGTCATGTATCAAAATTCCTTCTAGGGCCCTTTTTAGGTATGAGAACCCTGTTAATTGAACTGTAGTTACACATGTTGGGGCCCCATATCATTGATACAGCTGATACGCTGTAGCTACGCCCCTGCCTCCCCTCAAATTCAGTATTCATCAATCCCAGAAGAATCAAGACTCAACTATTACAAAGACAGGCAAACTGTGCCCGGTGCTCGACTAAAGGACCCCATTGTCTGAAAAATTTTTCAAAAACAACATAAAAGTAAAACTGAAGAAGCATGAACAAAGAGCTGAAGACATAAAAAATATAATTATATTCCATGTCTTGAAAAGTGGAATAGACAGGCAGCAAACAATAGAAATTTAGAAGTTTTAATTAATAAGATGCGAGCAAAAAAAACTACCATTGAATGACATATTTTCTTTTTAAACAAGTAGATTCTCAGAACTTATGTATGTGTTCGGAACGTCAAGTGCCAGAAACAAGTGAACATTTCATTTTAACCTGCAGAAATTACAAAGCTCAATGAAAAATTTTGAAAAATTATATCTCTAATTCTCGGAGAATGGTCTTGCTCAACAATAGCGAGATGTAAACATTAGAGCGCCATTGAATTTAAGTGATGAGGAAGCTTTGAGAATTTTCGAGAGAAAGATCTTACGCTGTATTCTTGGTGGGATTCAAGTGAATGAATCATGGAGAAGAAGATCTAACTTAGAACTTTACAAAATTTACAAACAACCTGATATTGTAAAATTTGTCAAATTACAGAGACTTAAATGGACTGGTCATCTGGCTAGAATGAATGAAGATCGTTGCTGAAGAATCTTTCTGGCAAAGCCCATGGGAAACAGACCTTAGGGCAGACTCCCGTTAAGATGGATTGACTGTGTTGAAAAAGACGTACAAATTTTAAAGGTCAAAAATTGGAAAACAGTTGCCAAAAGGAGAGGAAAACAGTTGCCAAAAGGAGAAGAAAATAGTTGCCTGGAGAAGAATTCTAGAGAAGGCCAGGGCCCACTCAGGGCTGTCGAGCCATTGAAGAAGAAGAAAACATTAGAGCATTTTCAAAAAGTAGGAGAATTTTCACAATATCAACCAATAGATTGTACAATATTAATTTATTCATCAAAATCTGTCGGAGCATAAAGCAATGGCCAAGTCTCCAGATTTACAGTGATATTGCTGTATTGAACTGAACTGAACTATGTCTGAATCATGTCCTTCCTCCCTATTTTATCGCTTCGACTACATATTTTACTAAAATATAATTATTTTAACAAATGTTTAAATTTGATCATGTATTTTGATTTTCATTTTGATCTTATTAATTAACGGCAACGTATCAATAATTTGTAATGTTTCTATAATAAATAAGTTTCTGTCTCCAAAAGTAAAATTTTTGTTTTTTACTGTTGTATTCGATTATATTTAAACAAATTTCTCACTGGCCGAATCATGCGCGATTAATGATATTTGTTAAGACCTATGCATGACATCTGGTCGGTTTCAATCTCTAGCACTGGGACCCCTTAAGGCAAATTAAAAAAAATATTTTGTACTACTGTCCGAAAAGCCATTTCATTTAAAATCAAGTGCATGGGTGAAAACAATGTCAAAAAAAATTAATAAATAAAATGAAACATTTGAGGCTGGAGATTATTTCCAAGATAGCAATCGATGTTCAAATGCAAGATTTGAAATGTTCGAAAAAAAAAAACGAAGTTAAAAGTGGAACATTCAGTCTCACAGAGACTGGAAAAACACGATTACCCAGAGAAAGATCTTGACAAAAAAGTTGTCTATGAGTTCATTTTTTTAATATATAAAAGAACAAATTACAAAGTATCTTTCTCTGCTTAGTTAGGATTGCACATACACTATCATCATCTGCTGCAACGAATTCTTCCGATGATACAGTAGGACAATCTAATAATACCGAAACTTCCTCAAACATTTCAAAAGTGTCGGCTGAGTTTCAATATCCCCTTTCTCCAGAAGGGAAATATTTTCGTGTTAAGCGATTTTCGTTTCGTGTAAAGAGAAAAAAAGCACGAAAATACATAGTAGCTTGTGGGGACCGTTGTATTATTTCGTGTTAACCTATATTTCGTCTTAAGCGTTTTCACGTGTCAAACGTATTTCACTGTGTATGCAGCCAAACCGGTTTCTATGTGGAAGATATGGACCGCATAAAAACATGCCACACACACAAAAAAAAATGAAACAAAAAATAGATAAATTGCCTCAACAAAGATATTTTCATGCTTTCTTAGGGAAATATTTTTTATTTGGTAGATAAAAACCGCATAAAAAAAAGTTTTATTTCGAAAATATTATCAAGAGCTTTATGAAATAGCGAGAAAATGCTTTAAGAGCTTAAAGGTCTTAGAAATCTTTAAAGAAAACTGGCAAGTAAAACTACGATCCAGATACTGTAAAAAAAGATAAAACAAATCTCACCTCTTACGCTACTATTCAAGCCTTTTCCTATATACGTTACCGTTAAAGTGCATAATTTAGTTATTTCATAGAATAACTATATATATATATATATATAGTTATAGAGTTATATATATATATATATATATATATATATATATATATATAGGTATTTCATGAAATAACTAGACAAGTCAGTTAAAGTACATAATACATCAAAAATTTCTTACTTTACCTAGTTATTCTAGGAAATAACAAATGATACACCGTTTAAGTGAAAAATGAACAATTTCAAAGTTATTTCGTAAATTAATTCATAAATAGCTAAAATCTCTCAAAAAATAGATTTTATTCCTATTGCGGATGATTAAATGAAAAATAGGAAACGAAGATGATATAATTTATTATTGCTCATATTGCTAACATTAGTTAAACAAGAAAAAAAAATACGTTGCAGAAATAGTTATATTTATAAGTATTATCAAAAAAATACAGGAAGAAAATACTTTGCTTCATAAAAATAATGTGTTAACTTTTTCAAACAAAATATTAATTTAAATTTTATGTGAAGTGCCTTTATTTTACTTTTCATTATTTATTAGAGCTAGGATTGTTGTGATGACACTTTGAATTGCATTGCATGTTATTTTTGAAACAAGCACACTTTTTACTATTGCACATTTTTTTTTACATGAGCCAACAGATGTAATTGGTTCAAAATTGCTAAAAGTAGCTATAACCAATTCAAAGAACTTTCGAGTGCTGTATTTCATACTTTAACGTTAAACCGCAGAACTCAATAATTTTACATACTCTGACCTGTCTAGTAGTTTCACCTAGTTATTCTATGGTGAAACAACTAGACAAGACTAGACTATCTTAGTTTACCTAGTTATTCTATGAAATAACGGATTTCACACTTTAACGGTTACATATATAACTACATCAAATAAATTTTTTTATGATAGCCCCTGGAAAGATTAGCTCTGTTGCATTTATTCTTTTGCGTTATCTCTAGGTACCTTAAGAGTCCTTATATGGTGATTGAAACCACATAATCAAAGTTCTAAGCGCAGTAGTCTTGCAAATTAAACCCCGGACTGAGAAATGTTGATTAAGCCTTTCATCCCTTCAGTGGGGCGATAAATGAGTACCAATATTGCTTGGGAATTAAACACTGGGGGTTTCGCGTCAGACTGGAACATCTGCTTATCCACCTCAGTGTCCAAGGTCACGAAAACTGAGATGGGCACAGTAGGCCTTGGCCCTCATGGGCTGTTGAGCCACTGAGTTTAGTTTTTCTTACATATTAATGCGATTGACTCTATACTAGCGACGTGTTTCCGGGCATATTTATCATGTAACTAGAATTACCGATATTTGAGCACAAAAAATCTCGTCGAGAATGTCTTAACGAAGATAACAAGTTTTTCTGAATTATAGATGTGGCCGCGGTAGCCTAGTGGTTATTGTTACGAACTCGCGGGTTCAAGTCCTGGTTAAACTGATGACTCACCGTGTAGAAAGAGCTGATACACGTTAAATCTATCGAGACTCAAAGTCCTCCCGTTGTCGTGGTGTGGTTGTTTGGAGAGAAGCCATGGTTCAGGTGTTATTCTCGTCACTTGAAAGAGGTTCCAAATTACGAGGTTTGACGTCAATTGCCCTCGTATTACTTCTCATGTGACGTTATTAAACTTTTCATTCACACTCAACTTTTGATATTTGTAAGACATCATTTGTTTTAAGCAGGGTTTCGAACCCTAATTTTTTCGCTCCGGTTCAACTAAAAAATAATATACAGTGGACCACAAAAGTGTTCGTACATTTGCAATTTTTTGTAAAATTTAATGTTTTCGACTAATAAAAATTAATATACCGGAATTGTAATTTGTATATGATATCCGCAACTTGTTTTAATGGAATGACATAATCAATTTTTTAAAAATAATATAACTATTATTTTTAAAAATTAATAATCAAGAAACTACTAAAAATTTATGCCACAAAAGTCTTCGTACACTTAAAAAAAATCTCAGCATAGCTTTAACTATCGTAATTCTTTCTTAATTTAGTACTAGATGAGAAATTTTTTAGAGTCCAAAAAACAACTTTTAAACATCTTGGTATAGATTTAATAAGTTTTTTGTAATTTCTGAATCGATTTTTTACCATGCTTCTGTGATTATTGTTTTTACTTCACATTATGCGTTTATATGTCATGTTTTCTTTTTTTCTTAAATCAAATTCTCACCAAATATGTTCTACAGGGCTAAATAAAGCGATTGAGGGGTGTTTTCAGAATTTGAGACGGTTATACAGACACCAGCGGTCTACATTGAGAGCAGTGCGCTTGGCATTAGTATCCTGTTAAAAAAAAGTAATATAAAAAAAAAATAAATTTAAGTCAATTCCTGCTTTGAATGTAAGAATATAAAGTTTTTAATAACGATTGAAAATTTGAATAAGATACATATATATAGGAGGAGAGAGTGAACTATATATATATAAAAATAGTAGGAATTGAATAAATTCAAAGATATTTTGCCATACCTCAAGTTCTGTGCTTAAACATACCTATTATACTATTGAAAAATACTGCGTTACTAACAAAAATGAAGAATTTTCTTTGTTTTTCTTACATTTTTTCAACTAATAATTAAATAAAGCAAATGTTTTTGTATCATTTTGTTCGCAATTTCATGTAGATTTTAGATCAGTTTACGAATATTAAATATGTTTACAAACTCGGAAGTTATTCATCAAAAACCGCGACTAAAGAAACACAAGTAGTCTGTAGGATTGAGATGAATTACAATTAACCAATTAAATAAAATCTTGTGTTGGCGAATCAACTTTCCTGGATTTTTCACGGAAATTTAATGCAATGTTTTGTTTCTCGGTAAATCGTTTGGGTCATTAGCTCCAAATACAGTTTAAATTCTAAATAATATACCATATAAAAATATTTTAAGTTAATTCAATTCCTACTTAGATCAACAAAGAAAATTTTTATTTTAGCTACTTTTTATTTAACAGTTACAATTAATATGTGTACATATGACAGAATCATATAACATTAAATGGTAACTAATTTTTTTAATTATCATTAAAGTATCGTATTGTCCTTTTAATTTCAGTCCAACTGAATGCTTTAACACGTGAGAAAAAAACCTTTTCAAGTTTTGACACAAGTCACCAAAACGGTCGCTAAGTCGCCAACGTGGCTGTATTTGTAATTCTTTAAAAAATTAATTTTAATCAATTAATTTTTATTAATTATACTTAAATTATTGTATTGTCATCCAAAATGATCCTATATATATAATTTCAGCTCAATTCAGCGCTTTAAAATGTATTTTTTAACGATTGAAAATTCCACCAAGATAAATAAATAAATATACAAATATATAAATAAATAAATATATAGACAGTGCGAGCTAATAGTAGGAATTGAATGAAGTCGTCTCCAGTATCGAAATTTTGGGTGGATTATTTAAAATTTCTCTTTAAAATATTTAAATAGAGCTCATGTGTGTGATTAACAATATTATCAAAAAATATCAAATTACCTAATCCTAATGCCAATTTAACCCCTCCACCTCCATGCTTTAGCATAAAGGTAGAGGGGTTCTTGTTCCACATAAATTCATGGGATTAAATTAATCATTTTTTAATTTACAATGCATTATGCGCCCAGCGGAACCAAAAATATTGAATTTTCTGTCATCCCAATCAATTTGCTGTTAATTTTGAATTTTCTGAAACTTAATCCCAAGAATTTAGTTGGATCAGTGAACCATGGAGGTGGAAGTGTTCTTGCGTGGGGGTGTAAATCGGCTTCAGGATTAGGTAATTTGGTATTTTTTGATAATATTGTGAATCATGAGCTCTATTTAAATATTTTAAAGATAAATTTTAAATAATTCGCCCAAAATTTCGATATTGGAGACGACTTTTTTTTTTACAGGATACTGATGCCAAGCTCAATGATCTCAATGTAGGCCGCTGGTGTCTATATAACTGTCCCCAAATTCTGAAAACACCTCCTCAATCATTTTATTTAGCAATGTGGAACATATTTGGGGAGAATTTGATTTAAAAAAAAAAGAATGAATGACAAATAAACACATAATGCGAAGTAAAAACAATAAACACATAAGCATGGAGGAAAATCGATGCAGAAATTACAAAAAAAAAACTGATTAAATCTGTAACAAAACGTTTAAACGTTGTTGTGGACACTAAAAGATATCCTATTAAGTACTAAATTAAGAAAGAAATGCAATATTTAAAGCTATGTTGAGATTTTTGTTAAGTGTACGAAGACTTTTGTGGTGTATTTTTAGTAGTATTTTTATTATTAATTTTTAAAAAATAATAGCTGTAATATTATTTAAAAAATTGATTACGTCATTTCATTAAGAACAATGTGAAGATATCATAAAAAAATTACAACTTCGAAATATTAAAATTTTTATTTGTAGAAAACATTAAATTTTATAGGAAATTGCAAGTGTACGAACACTTTTGTGGTCCACTGTATATTGGTTAAGTTCCGGTTTTTCGTTCCGCCAAAAATAACGGCTTTCGATTCAGTTTCGAATGAATAATTTTATTTTATGTATATTCTTATTTGTACTAAAAACATAATACTATCATAAAAAAATGTACATGTAATGATGATAATTATATGGTTGACGTTAAATTAGAAAATATTGATAAGTTAGTTGCATCAACAACATGACTGAAGATATTTCGAACCGACTGTACCGATATTTTTTTTTCGACTCAGTTCCTATTTTCGTTCCGACCAAAATAACGGATTTTTCCGGTTTACAGTTCAGTTCCAGTTCCAAGCCCTGGTTTTATGCTTTACGAACTTTTGAAATCGAAAGAAAGATATAAAATAATAATCAATGCTTCAGAAATTGGTGAATACGATCTACACATTCACACCGTTCAGAATATCAGAAAATTCTAGGCTGTAAGATGAATCAATCTGATTTACTTGCGTCAAATTTCACACAAATGGCTTTTAAAAAGTACTGAAAAATCCAGATAAAAACAGGTTTGACTGCAGTAGTATATGTATAATATAAATCCTTAATCTAGCTTTGTTTTCGGCTCCCAAGAAGTATTTTCTTTATGGTTATTTTCAAATTCACTGAACCAGTTTTTACTGCTCTAACATGCTTCTTAAACTCTAAATGTGAGGTGACATTTTTATGAGTCGATATATATTCGAAATTGCTTTTGATGTATTTACTGACTGTATTCCAGACAGTCTAGGGAGAAATTATGCAGAAAAATACACTGAGACCTTGAAAACACAACAAATAAAAAGAAATCATGTGTTCATGTCAGTATAAAGAGGTCAAATCCATTCACATTTCTGCCAAAACGATTTTGTCCAATTTTGTTGGGGAAAAAAAAAACTTTTGTGTCGCTCGAAAAAATAACATTCGAGAATTTAAGCCTTCATATTTCTATTATCAAAAAGAAATGGTCGAATATTGTGATAAAATTTTGTTTTAAGTTTAAAAGTAGGACAAATTGAACAATGAGTTCAAAAAAATGAATTCACAGTTTGGATTGAGATTTTTGTTTTGGTTGTGAAATTTTGTTTTATTTTAAAGTTTTATTTTCTGACAGATCGAGTGATTTATTTTAATGTGCTCAAAATTTTCAAATTAAAATATTTTTAAATAGGAATATATTGAACTTTTAATCAACTTTGTGTTGGGTTATTTTTTAAGTCCTTTACTGAAAATCCAAAAGAGAATAAATTAAAATAAACTCGTTTCTGGAATTTTAAACGCTTATAGTTCATTCAATTTTTTTAAAACTGAAACAGGACAGATCTTTCAAGGAAAACTGGGAAATTCCTGAAGAGTAAGTTGCCAAACGATTTATATCATTTCATTACATGCACTCATGTGTCAAAATGTAGTTGACCTTGAATGACTTTTAAGTTTAAGCATCTGATTAATTATTAAGAAAACAATCTTTTGGTTTACTAAGCTTTAAAAATAAATCTAAAGAATAATAAATATTACAAAAGGTCAAAACATATATCTATATATAAAAAAGTTTTTCTCACGTGATACTATTGTAAATTTATTTATACCTAAGGTATAGTTAGTGAAAATAGAGGTCGTAAAAAGTTGAAATTCATTTTTTCCTGCATACAGTTCATTGAAAAAAATAGAACTACATAATATATGTAAATTACAGTTTTATAATTTCAGAAATGTGTATGAATAGCTGTATACACAGTGGGCCACAAAAGTGTTCGTACACTTGCATTTTCTTATAAAATTTAATGTTTTCGACTAATAAAAATTAATATATTGTAACTGAATTTTTTTTTTATATCTGCAACTTGTTCTTAATGGAATGACATAATTAATTTTTTAAAAATAATATAACTATTTTTTAAAAAAAATTAATAATTAAAAAGCTACTAAAAAATTATGCCACAAAAAAGTGTACACTTAACAAAAATCTCAACTTAGCTTTAAATATATTGTATTTCTTTCTTAATTTAGTACTTAGTAGGATATCTTTTAGTGTCCACAACAACTTTTAAGCGTCTTGGTATAGATTTAATCAGTTTCTTGTAATTTCTGCATCGATTTTCCTCCATTCTTCTGTGATTATTGTTTTTACTTCACACTTTGTGTTTATTTGTCATGTTTTCTTTTCTTTTTTTTTTACAACAAAATCTCACCAAATATGTTTTATTGGGCTAAATAAAGTGATTGAGGAGGTGTTTTCATAATTTGGAGGCAGTTATAGAGACACCAGTGGCATACATTGAGCAGTGCGCTTGGCGTCATTATCCTGTTAAAAAATGAAGTCGTTTCCAATATCCAAAATTTTGGGCGGATAATTTAAAAATTCTCTTTAAAATATTTAAATAGAGCTCATGATTCATTCAATATCAACAAAAAATACCAAATTACCTAATTCTGTGACCGATTTACATCTCACACAAGTTGATGACATGCAGTAATGCATGTTATCAGCAATTTTATGGGTAGAGCTAATAATTTCCAACTATCTTTTATATCTTACAAGCGAAAAATATTCGAAGAAAATATGGCGTTTCAAGACGATTAGGAGGTTGACTATATTGTAGTGAAAAACAATTAGGGTTGGTTCATCGTTAGGCAGACAAAAAGTACCCACCCTCTAGTTTTCTTTTTTTCTTTTAAATAAATGAAATTTATTATTTTAGCAATCAGCACGTAGCATACGAAAAATACCATTAAGCCTCAATAAACTAAACACAAAAAGTATTATTTGTTTTATTGTTGCAACAAATTCTGAATACAATAAAAATTTATTTTACTACATTATATTGTTTTAATATTGGTATAATAAAGAAAAGTACTTTTTTTAAGAAATTTTCCCATGAATAGAATAACAATAACGTAATTTTTTTTCATTCAATTCTGTTCGGAAAATTCATTTGTAATATTTAAATTAATGATTATTATTTATTCATTTATAGCATATTTATTAACATAAAAAATGAATATGTATGTATCGAAACATTTATTTCAACAGTCATAATCAGCTACACAATGTTAATGCTTTTCTTTGTAATGCCATTATTTTAATTAATAGCTTTGTTTGTTTTTATCATTTCGACTATTTAATTCATTCGTATGGCAGTCTCCCATCCGGTATAGTGGTTAGCCACGCTGACTGCTGTGCCGTTGGGACTGGGTTCGAATCCCGGAGAAAACATGGATGTTTGTAAATGTATAGTGCCTTCGCGGCATGGGGGTACTTTAAACAGCCGTCGAGCCGCAAGTCCTCTCGTGAGGTTGGTGAAAGGGGAAGAGAGGTGGGAGGCCCCTGACCACTCCCAGGGTGTTCTCCCTCAAAATTGGGAGAAAACCGAGCTAAATCATTCTGTCACCAGTATGTTACTCAAAGCTATGGCTAACGACAGGCGTCGTATAGCCCTTTCCCATGAGGAATTTCGTGGGCCTTTGCCGATCAGGTGTGTGTGGTATTAGTAACAGCAACATTTTCAACCGAATCTATAAAGCGGCTATTCTATTGTTTGAGTAATGATCTGAAAATGAAATTTATTATTTCTTTACAACATTGCAACGAATCATTCGAATAGTGTAAAAGAACATTCCAATGCTGAGACATACCTTCCGTATATGAATGTGGTTCTGTCAACCCCGGTGACTGTACCAATGACTTGCAGATGAATTTGAGATTAGTGTGAGCAGATGTCATCATTTGAATGAGTGAGTGAATACTAACGTCGCACTGTTCAGCTACACGAGGGCTTTTGGCGACGGACCTCATAATTTTGAACCATGGTCAAGTGATGAGGACGACACCTGAGCTGGCACCCCCTCTCCTAACTACCACACCACACCAACGGGAGGACGTTTGAGCTCTCGACAGATATAACGTGTATCGCTCCCCTACACGGCGGGTCTTTAGTGGTAATAGGTTCGAACTCATGACATACCTGTGCCATGACCCGATACCTTGACCACTGAGCTACCGCAGCCTATCACCATTTGAGAGAGAACGAGTTGAGTTGAGTTTGGTGTTTTATGGCGCAAGAGCCAGTTTTGTGGCTATACTGCGCCAAACATTCATAGGTCTGGACGAGAAAAGGAGAAATTGGATGACAAGACGGAGGGTCGAAAATAGAGAAGGATCACTGGGGTACCCTGGGGTCGTGACACCCGTGTTTACCAAAAATAGTAAATCCCTTGGGAAAAGGAAAAGATCACTAGGGTACATCGGGATTGTGACACCCGTACCCACCTAAAGAAAATGAGCCCCCTGAGGGGGTTGAGATAGAACGAGCAATGGGACTAAAGGAAGCAGGGTGGTCAAATATATCGGATTCGCTAGAGATGTGGGTTGGAATATACTCAGAGTCCCTCTTCGGATCTCCTACAAAAAATATTTTTTTTAAAATCGTTTGCTCTCGCACTTCTCTTCCCTCGTTCACTCTTTGAAGTTGAGAGGAAGTGGGCTGCATTATAGCAATATTTAAATTTAAAAAAAAACATAAAATTTCGCAGGGAAAAAAAGTGTGCATAAAATTTTAAATGGAAAACACACACACACACACACACATGCCTAAAAATATCCAATTCAGAACTAAGCGGGCATCACCAACCCAAGCGCGATTGATGCCGATTGGAGCCGGCTAAACCCGATTCAGCGTAACACAGCCGAGCGTGACGTTTCATTTACATTCACTTTTCAGCAGAAACGCGCCTAAAGAAGTTGTCACTTCAATAACGTTGCTCCAAGGGAGGAAGGATTTATTTCATTCGCCTTTGCATTTTATTACAATTTTTATTATAGCATTAAAATAACTGAGCGTTTCAGAACTTTAATTATAAAATATAAATCGTCAATTATTTTGTGCTCAAGTTAAAGGTTGTAAAATTGCATAAATGTCTTTCAATTAATTCTATTGTCCCATAAAACTGTCGTTTTATGGGATCTGTACCCAAAAACCGAATCAGAAACAGCCTTTTTACATACAACAAGTATTTGTATTTGTGTCATTTACGCCTTTTTTATTTCCACAGCCAGGTGACTGTATCGTATTCCACATGAAGACACTGCACGGGGCTCCGGGTAATGCCTCCAGGACTTGTTGGCGAAGAGTTCTGTCTACTCGATGGCTGGGTAGGTGATTAATACAACACACACACACAATTGCACGCTACACTTCTGAAAAAAAAGAGTACACTTATAATTCCCAGCACATAATATTCAAACAATGCGATTAGATATTTAAGAAACAGTATATTGGAAACATTGGACGTTCGGTATTTTGGTAACATTGAACGATTAATAAACAAATAATTCGGTTATATATAGTAATTTTTTTTAAAGATTAGTCGCACAAGGAATGACAATGTCAGAATTATATATATAAATGATAACTTTTTATCGATTAACTAAATAGAAATCAAAACAAACAAAAGACTCATCCTTAAAAATATAACATACAGGGTACCCCCAAGATCATTGGGACAAACTTTAAGGGGAGGTAGGGAACATCACAAAAATTCAGGTTTGCATAGCAACCCATGGTCGGAAATGTCTTCGTTCGGTGCTAGGTGGCGTTGTTAAGAGCATTTTAGGAAACAGACAAGCATTACCGCAGTGATTTCAGCTGTCATCGCCCAAAAAAGAGTATGAAACGTTTTACTAACATCGAGCTGGCAGATATGCACCTGATTTACGAATTGGCAGACGGAAATGCAAGAGCAGCAGAAAGTTGTATCGCGAAAGTACCCACAGAGACATGCATCGGACCGCCGGATGCTTGCTAATTTGCTCCTAATTTGTGTGAATATGGATCTCATCACCAGGTAGTGAGCACGTGTCACACATTCTAACGAGCCAAGGTATCCAACGCATTTTGTTCCATGCATGGGACAAAATGTGTTGTGTACCGTTCAAAGGAATTCGAATACCATGTTGGGAGTTCGAGTCACTCTTGGGGTGCCCTCACTATGCCTTATGCAAATCTGAATCCTTGTGATGTCCCCTACCTCCCCTTAAAGTTTGTTCTAATGATCATATGACACATACCCTGTGTAATGAATTTAGAAAAAGTGAATCATGTGACGCGGAAATTGGAGTGCAAAAATAACCGATGACAACCACATTGAAACGAGTTCCCTTCTCTCAGCGATAAGTTAGTACATTTTCCAAAAGTTTAATTTTGTCATATTTATTTACTCCGAAATATATAGAATTTAAACTGGTTTTTATCAGAGAAAAATTGAAGTAATAAGATAAATAAAATGTCAGAAATGAATAAACTGTTAAAGAAAAGAGAGATTAATAAAAAAATAAAATATATTAGAAAAGACAACATATATGTATTTGCAACGAAAATATATTAATATTTAATTTATTTCCTGCGTTAATATTTAATGATCAAAAACTGAACTTCATACAATTAATTTCTGATTCAATTAAATTATTTACAGGTGACGATGCAGTAATTGCCCGTAGACCATGGAAAACGTCGCCTCCAACAGTTGGGGGACTACAGTTCGGAGATCGACCCATTTGTTCAGATTTCCCTATCATTTGGCAAAATGAAAACACGTAATGAAAAGAGTAATTTTTTAAAAAGTTGCTGAGAAAGGAAGAATGTTGTGTATGTTTACGAAATATAATGATTCATAGCTTACATATGACATCATTTTAGCAGCTGAAAACACAAAGTCCGTTGCCTTATATTTAAATATTGAATGAAAAAACATTCTTTGTTTAGTAAAAAAAAAACTTTCGAAATCAAGTAAATTCTATTTCTCAGGATTCTTATTGAATTTAGAATTGTCTTTCCTTTTGATTTGCTTTTTTAACTAACTATTAAAATACTCTCACAATTGGTTAAAAATTTTTTTTAAAAATTTATTATTTTTCTAAACTGAAAAGGGCTCGAATATTCCAGGAAATAAGCAAACGATTATTTCAGTTATCAGTAGCTTAAGAGCAAGAAAAATAAAATTCGATTTTTAATATATAAATTTTATAGATAAATGATATTTATTTCATACCTTATAAATAAAATTTTTTACAAGAACAGGAAATTTTTTAGATTTATTACTTAATGAAAATTTGAAGATACAATTTTTATTGGAAAAAAAATGCTCTCAATTGCAAACTAAATTCCTTTTTTTTTCGGTTGAATCAAACATGTCCAATAATCTAATCATTGTAACCATTTATTTTAAGGAAATTATTTCTAAATATAATTGTATTGTGAATAGCCAAGCGCTACATAATTTTCTGTTGAAATTCGAAATTTTTTAAGTTAATTATATGGTATTTTTATGTTTGTAAAATAAACCAAAATTTTGGCTTGCCTTAAATTAAGTAGTTAAATTATTTGATAACGAATTGTGTGTGTGAGTGCGTGTTAAGTTCAACAAATACACACGACGATTTTCTTTGCATCTATCTCTTGCATGATTTCAATAACTACGAACTGAAATTTATGTGTGTGTGTACAAACTAATAAAAATCTTTCATTAGGCTAGTTGATTTATTAGTTTTCAACTCATTGTATGCAACGAAGGTATTGACTTGTGTTGAACACAGAAACAATTGCTTTTTTCATATATGAAGATCGAATCAAAATTGCAACTTTGAACTAGCGGAACAGCTACGACTGTCGCACACCTATTTTTCTATGGATGCAATAAGGTTATTGATAAAGGTTCTGGGAAATACCGTTCTTCGCCTGAAGAAGTGCAATCTTCAAGACCCGGCAGTGTTGGCTGTAATGCGTCGTCCGAGTATATCCCAAGCATGCTCGATTGGATTTAAGATATCCGACTACGTTCGGAACCGTGATTTTGCAAAAGCGTATAAATGGATAATATTTAGTATCACTTACATTAGAAAATGTATATAAAATTTTTTTAAGAATATTATTACAGCAAAAAATTATTTAAGTACAATATTTTGACAAAAAATGAACATAGAATGACCCATTTTCAAAATATTCTCCTTTTTTGAAAAATGCTTCTATTATAATATTTTGCCTGTCTATAGCTCAGACCTCTGTACAGAGTCTCAACTAGAATTTTTGAAATATATAACTTAGAAGAGATTTTACACAACAGAGGAGAGAAATTTTAAGAAAAAAGCGCCGATAATTATTTCAATGGGTTGTAACTCTGAAAATAATGTGAATTTTTCAAAAAAAATAGTTCAGACTCTCTGGAGAAGTCTTTACTTTAAAAAGCAAAAAATATTATTATTTTAGAAGTATTTGTTATAAAAGGAGAACATTTTGAAAAAATGTTATTCTAAGTTAATTTTTTGTCAAAATATTGTATTCAAATAAATTTTTTTTGTTTGTCAAAGTGTCCTTAAAACAATTTTATACATGTATTTAATCTAAGTGACACTAAATATCATGAAAATTATCCATTTATGCGGTTCCGAACGTAGTCGGATACCTTAATTCCATACGGCATATTGACCACTCCATACGCTGTACTGTTTCAAACATTTCTTCTCAATGCTGTATGAGGTATGGAGTTATCAGGCATAAAATATATACTCATGACAAATACCTATCTTACAGGGAATTACACACTTTTCAGGACGAATGGAATGGCATATTCTAGTCCCTTCGAAAGTCCGGTGTGATCCTTGAGATTAAATTCAATATTTTACGACCCATTTTTACTAACTATATCTTATGTATGAATAAATTTATAGCAGCATCACGAAAAAAATTGTTTACATATAGAGAGATAATAAATAAATTTCTGCATTCCTAACAATACTGTAAAATCATAAATGCTATCATGTCACGAATATATGATAAGGGAATTCATGATTCCAACTACATTCAATTTTTCGCACACACACACACATTCCTTTAATAATTTTCAATATTTATACTTGCAAAAATGGTGTAAAGAATTAGAGATTTCAAACTAATTTACTGAATAAGAAGTTATTTCACAGAACAAATTTTTAAAACAAAATGAACAGAAAAACAGAGAGACTCTTATAGTTGTTTTAAATAAGTTTCCCTGAAATTAATTTAAAAGTAATAAAATTCTTTGGATAAGTTAAATTTGAATACAAATTTTCAAATTTAGCAGCCAAAATGCTATAATTACAAATGAAAACAGTAATATTTAAAAGATTTCTTTATAATTAAAAAAAAATTACAAACAAAACGGATTTTATTTTACTTTCCAAGAATAATTAAAAACGTTTTTTAAAATGGCAGAAATTTATTAAATCATTTCTATCTTGATAGCAAACCATTATAAATATATATAAGTAGCAAAACTTTCAAAAAGAAAATCTGTGTTTCTTTCTAAGTGACGATTTTTACCAATCGATATATTTATGAAGTTTCTCCCAAGAGAAAATTCTACTTAAATATATATATTCCC
Source organism: Trichonephila inaurata madagascariensis (assembly GCA_019973955.1). NCBI lineage: Eukaryota > Metazoa > Arthropoda > Arachnida > Araneae > Nephilidae > Trichonephila > Trichonephila inaurata. The sequence goes on from BMAV01006815.1 coordinate 69,918, forward strand.
CCAAAATATTAATCGTAGCGCAATCGGATCAATTTTTAAACTACATTCAAAATGTGTGCATTTTCTGTAATTTCAAATTTTGGTATAGCGATCGCAACGCCATCTATGTACTAAAACCAAACTAAAATGGTTAAAACTCGTTTTTTCAATAATGTGATTTTTTCATAAATTTAACTCAAAACTGTTTTAAACAATTTGAAGTTTTTTAACAAAATTTTTTTATCCAAAATTACCGAAGATCCATATAGCATTCAAAAGAAAAATATTTCATACATTACTTAATGGATTAGCATAATTATTTTATATTAAATAACTATTCAAATAAAAACGGTACTTTAAAATAAATGTTTAAATGCTTTTTTCCGTCAATATTTTTTTAAAAGGGATGGGGATAGATTCTCCTTCTCAATGTTCAAATGGAATTTTTTTTCCCAACTAAAAAAAGGGAGAAATAGGACGACAAAATCAATTAATGTCATTCAAATATTTTTTTGAATGTTTACACAAGAAAAGTACTTCGTTGCTCGCATCAATGGTGACAACCAAAAAAAAAAAATAATAATAATAATAAAATAAATTCTCGAAATAATTGAGCGTGTAAAGTTTCACTTGTCGACATTTTCTTTCTCCTCTTTTTCTTGCGAAGCAAAAAACAAAATCCTTTTTTTTTTGTCTGAACTAGCATAAAAGAGTGCGTATAGCCTAAAACACTCAAAAAATGTTATATTATATCGAAAAGGAAAACACCCCGTCTCAAACCACTTTCTGTAGAACATGTTAAGCAAGATTTCTTTTTGTTCGACAAGAATTTTTTTTAATGTATTAACAAGCGATACAAGACAATTATCCATGACCTACTTTTTATACTTTCGATTTTATGAATCAATGCTTGAATAATCAGCCTTGATTTCGCCTCTTGGTTACAAACCATTTCCAGTCCAATTCTATTGTCATTGTAACAAATCAGTTTTCCAATCGTGTTTTTACATAATCGTTTTCAGAAACATTTATCAACACGATAGCCAGATACTCAGGAATTTAACAGTTTACAGTCAGATAATTTATTAGCAAATTTTCAGAAGGAAGACTATCATTTAGCAAACGATTATAGTTCATGTATTTTAGCAGTTATCTCGTATGAACGTTGTTCAAGTGGAAGTTTATTGCACGGAAAGAAAGTTGGCATTCAAATACTAAAAATTTCTTATTCTTGATTGGATATAAAAAGAAATCAAAGTTAAATTAGTTATAATACAATAGAATTATCCATTTTGAACGACTATTTCGGCGAATGAGCGGAAAATATTAGCAATATTGCAATTTAAACTTATCTGACATAAAACGGTAATATTTAATCAAACAATGTTTAACATGCAATTTCAGTATAAATGCATTAATTTATATATATATTAAAAATTCATGATAAAAATTTGAGAGATTAAAAACTCTACACTTATACATTGGCATTTTATACAAATATAAACATAACACAAAATTTCAGAGTTAACACGACTCTAGAAATTACTTAATCATAGAAATCACCAAAAAATTAGTTTGAAATTTTCAAAGGATATTTCATTAACAATCGTTTTTCAAAAGCGTCAATTCTTTTCTTCTAAAAATCTATTCCTGCCCAAATATCAAAAATGTGCGCTTGATACAAATTATATACTTAAAAGTTAAAACATCCTTTTAAGATATGCTTAGAATAATGATCATGTGTATTTATTCGAACTGTGAAACCTTCACAATTTTTTCCCCACTAATTTTTAAAATATGAATCGAAATAAAAAAAGTTCACAAATTTAATTCTTCATTGTTACAAAATTTATTATTTTTAAAATTTAATCAACATAAAATAAGGAGGTATAGTCTGTCACAAATACACATCTTTACAATAAACGGGCCAAGAATTTAAAAATCCTGCAAAAGCTAAGGATAATTAGTCTTAATCAACAAATGAACTTCATTAGGAAAAAGGGAGGGGGGAGAACTCTTTATTGAAAGTTAAATGCAAGACTATGACCTGAAAAGGCAAATTTCTAATTCTGTACAATTAGAGTAAAATATTTTCAAGTTTAGTAATTCTACATAATATCTTAAAAGTATAAACTAACAATGGATCATTACCTTTTTTTTAAAAAATATGTTGCTTTTTTTATGTTGAGAGATACGATTATTATAGATTCAACAAATCAAAAATTAAATTATTTTAAGGGGGAAAAAATAGCTTTCAATTTACACACACATATTACATAAAACATAAATTTTTATAAAGAAAAATTTAATGAATAGAAAAATATTTTAAACCTAAATAATAGTAGATTTCAAATTTAAAGAATATTTAAATCCACGAATGTCATTCTATTTTAATTAATACAGGAAAATATTTTTAAAAAATTATCCATGTTGTCTCCCAATACATTTTTCTACTCAAATAGATTTTTATAAAACACAGCAAACAGTTCTCAGTCTCCGGAAGTCTGGACATTTTTTAAAAAAGAATGAGGAATATCTCATTCTTTAACTATCTAAAGATTATAAAGGAATTAATTGTTCACCTATTTTTAACATAAGAAGCAAGCAAGTCATGTTATGCAGCTGACTGAATGAATCATTTTAATATGAAAAATAGTATTTATTATGAAATATTAAATAGAAAAATGTAAAATGCTCTATAACAAAAAACAACCTAGTTTTTCATTATTTTAGTGTTACACAATATTAAGAATGCCAAATAGTTTATAACAAGCTTTTTCATATAGTCGATCACCATTTCCAGTATTAAATATCTATTTTGATGTCAAAAATATATTTATGTTTTATTTAAGTCCTTTTAACCTATTAATGCTAGTATTCCTGCAATAAAAATTATCAATTGCCCAGAACAATTGTAGCTATAAGTCAAGGGGACAAAAATCAAGTGAATACATAGCAGGTAATTTTACAAAATAAAATTTTTTTATCATACAACTAACTCTCAGCCTTCTTTAATGTAGTTACTATAGTTAAGTAATAACTAAATACAAACAAACTCTGTGCAACAGCCCATGACAGGTCAAAGTCTACTGTGCCCAAATCAGTGTTCGTGACCCTGGGCACTGAGGTGCAAGAGCAGATGTTCCGGTCAAGTGGTCGATCTGAAGCGAAAACCCCCAGTGTTTAGTTAATAAGCAAGCTTTGTACTCATTTATCGACCCACTGAAGGGATGAAAGGCTGAGTCAACCTTGCCCAGCCCAAAGTTAACTAAACAAACATTCAAGGGGAAAAGATTTTAAACAAGATTTCAAGGGGGGGAAAGATACATTTGTTAAGAATAAAACACTGACAGTTTTGAAGAAACCCATGAATAATAAAATAATTTCTGCAATAGAAGGAAATGAGCAAAACTAAATAACATTTTGTGCTGGTTTTTATCAGCACAATATATTAATTTAAATAAATATATTTTGATAAAAAAATTTGTTTACAAAATATAGTTTTATGAAAGTAAGTTTAAATGTTCTGTCAAATTTAAATGTAAATAAAAAAAAACACAATTATTTATTAAATACAATTACATTTTTATTAAATATGCATTTCATTTATTATCAAGGGAAAAAATAAACAATCATTTTCCTTTAACACTTTATGAAACTAAAAAAAGTTCTATTTCCACAAATATTTAAAATGAAGTTTAAATTAAGGAAAAATTAAATAAACATTGAGTTCTTACAAAGTACTTTAAAATTTTATTTTTAAATTATGCTCAAGATAAATTAGATTATATGAATAAAAAATTTGTTTGACTTGAAATGAAATGAAATTTAAATCTATAAAGTACAAAAAGTACTTCATCAATTATTTGATAATGCAATCAACTTGATCTAAAATATCTTACAACCCCATGCCCATTGCCTACAATATAAAGCCCTTAATTTAATTATTTTATAAAAGATTGTCCGAAAATTCAAATTTTTTTTAATTGCTGAACTAATTTTGTTATAAATATTACATTATCTACTATAATTTATTATAGATTTCAGTTATATATTATAGATATAGATATTGTCATGATAAGCCAGTATTTTTTGACTAAGTTAGGGGGTAAACATATTTCACTACACCAAAGCAATATGCAAAAAGTATATACATAAAAAAAAGAAAATACACATTCAGAAATACTTTTAATAAAGATTTTTTTTCAGGCATGAACATTGTTTTTTAAATTAACAGCGATATAATAATCAACATAAAAATATAAACATTCCATAAAATAAACCAAACTAAAGGCATGTTCTGAGTGTAATTCAGTGCCGGACCTAAAATTATTTGGCAGTTGTTTGTAAAAAATTAGTATTAGACAAGTCCCTTATTTAGCAATAGCAATTGTCAAATCAAATCCATTGCATCTTTAGTGGGTGTTTTGCTGATTTACTTGCAATTCATTTGATATCTGTGTTGATTGGCAGTTATGTTCTGGCTTCATAAACTTAGTATCGAAAGACTGAGGCAAGATGTTCAAAGCTGTACAAGTTCTGAATAGGTGTCATGTTGGATATGGCAGCATAGATTTCGATACAAAATCTATTCCTGGTACCTAGGCTTTTACATTGTGTATTGTCAGTGGGAATTTTTTGCAGGGCTTGGCAGAAAAAAAGAATCCATTATTAAGAGAAATGGAAGGCCACTAAAGCTCATTTATCCGGCTCCTGAAAAAATAAAAAGTTAACAAAAATAAATAAGACCAAAAGATACTTATGGAGATCAATTTTTTAAAAAGATTATGGATTTAGAAATGAAATACAGTCGGACCTCTATATAACAAAGTCACTAAATCCCGAAAAAAAGTTTGTTACATGGAAAATGCATTATATAGAGGTTCATCTTTAAATATACTTTGTAAACCCCATGAAACAAATTTTAAATTCATGAACACATATTAAAAAAAAAGTATTTATTCCTACCTTTTTGTACACTATCTATTTTATGTATCTTAATCATCAAAAAAAAAAAAAAAAGAATGAAAGAATAACTGCAAGGAAAACAAGAAAAAAGAATATCGAGAAACAGTGCATTTTCAACATTTAGAAAAAAATTTTATATTAAAATTAATGAATTTCAAGGACATTTTCTCATTTAAAGCATACAAGTAATTTTAAACATACATTATTTTCTAACTAGAAATTGATGTTTGATTTTTCAAGGACACGAGACAAATCCACTGAGGGTGAAAGAGGATATAGAAGATGTTTTTAGTGAACTGAACAATAGGGGTAAAGGTTGCACAAATGAAACCACGAGAATTCTACTGCTCTCAACAAGTTAGGCACCAAAGTGCAAGATTTATGACCACCATAAAATGTGTTAAAAAAGAGAATAACTTGAAATTTTTTCAGAAGTACTTTAAAAAAAAGGAGAACAAAACTTGAATCACAAAAGAAAAAGTTCGCTATATAGAAAATGCACTTCGCTATAGAGAGGTTATTTTACGAAGAAAATCGTGAAATGTTCTCGATTCCAGGAAAAAGTTCATTATGTAGAAAAATTCGCAATATAGAGGTAGGTAATATGGAGGTAGACTGTATTTAAAAAGCACTCATTTCAATTTAAAAAATTTTAAATATACGTAAACCATTACTTTTTTTTTTATCATATTGTTCAGAGAGGGGAAGATATATTACCAGAAATAAAAATCACAAAAAAGTGTTTTAACTATAATTATGTTTATAATATTATTCACAAAACTTTTATACAGAAAAAATTCAATTTTGGAATTATTCAATGTTCCTACACCCTAAATAATAAATATAACATTCAAAATGATCTTTTACTGTTAATTTCAAATTCATTACATTTAAAACATTAAATTTTTTTTTTCTTTTCTTTTTTAACATTTACCATTAATTTATGTTCTGCATAGTATTAATGTGAAATACAGGTTACTTTTAAGATTTTTAATTAATAATAAATTTCATTTCATAAATTCAAATTTTATATTCGAAACAATCTAAAGATTATACATATGATTTCACTTTTCCTTATAATTTACAGACATTAACTTCTTTTTATCCTTCCTTACATTCTATGGGGTTGTTTGGAAAGCAATCTCATTTTTGTTCTCTTTGGTGAAGATGAAACATTTTCTTGTAGTGTATAAGCATTTCATTGAATTACATTCGCTATTTTGGTCCATAATTTTTTGCCATCTTTCTGCCTTTTCAATGATTCCCTGCTCATGAAAATTCTGATTTTTGGAGGCAAAAAAACTGATCCAAGTTATTTGACATGTTCATGAGAAGTGAAGAGATTTTATTATTTAAAAAGTTACTGAGATTGGAACAGATAATAATCCAAAGATGATAGATTTAGATAATATGGTGGATAAAGTAGTACATCCCATCCAAGTTATAAACGCTATTGGCGAGTTACTAAACTTGTACAAGATCTTGCATTATCTTGGTGGAACACTATATTTTCTATTGATCAATTCTGGCTTTTTCTGTTTGAGTGAGTCATTCAATTTTTCCAGTTGATAGCAATACACTTAAAAATCAATTGGTATTGACGGATATAAACTAAAAAACTTATTCCAAATAGACAGCAGTCTTTTTTTTTTGGTGAATGAGTTTTCGAAATGATTTGGTCTGGTTTATTTTTTTTTCTCCAGGATTTCTGGTGTATAGCATTTTTAGACATCCCATTTTTCATCCTAGTAATGATTCACTTCAAAAACAGAACCTTTACTCAACATTTGAGAAGCAAATCGCTGACATCAATGCAATATGCGAATTCCCTTTAAAACATGTGGAGTTCATATATATGTTGAGTTTTGAAATTAAACCAAAAAGTTTCATGTGAACATGAATGGTCAAATTCCATAAATTCTATCCCTCAGGAATATCATGAGTTGTAATTCGGTAGTTTGTATCACTCAATGCCTTTATCAGATTCAATTGACCTTCCAGAACATGATGCATCCTCATCAAAATTCCCAGAAGCAAAACAATTTTGGCACTGGGCTTCTGTCAAAGCATCTAATTCATGCACTTTTTTTTTTGCTTTAACAATACTTTTACTTTTTCAAGAGTAAAAAAATACTGCAATTGACTATCCATATTTTCTAGGGCACCAAACAAAAGCTATTGTGCAGAATCAAACTTTTTCACAATAATTCTTGTTACAACAGTAGTCAAAATATAAATTGACAACATAGCTTAAGTATGAAGAAAATGTGATTAAGTTCTCAGAAGAGAAAAAAGTGAAATTACTCTTAAAACAACCCAAAATAATTTAAAATTTAATAATTACAAAAGGAGTGCCATATTTCTTCTAACAAGTTCCAATTACATTTAATGTATTTTTTTCTCTCATGTATATATATTAACCTTCTAAAGTATAATAAAAAAATACCAATTTATATGAGCACAGCTTTCTATTTAATTCATCTGAAACAAAGTAAAATTTGTTTGCAAGTCGGCTTGCATTGTTTTAGATATCCATAAGTTCAATACAATATTTAATTTGGGATGCATTTAAGAATTCCTTATTAAAGTAAGTTTTCAACAAATTCAATGACATAGCATTAATATCTGTATATTATTCAGAAATAAACCACTGTCAATAAGATGTTTGTATTGAGCACCAGAGTAAATTTTATGTTTATGCAGTGCAGAAATAAATAGCATTAATGAAAATAACTATAGTAACAGAATGATGACTGCAATAACTAACAAAAAATTGGTAAATTTATAATTAAATTTCAAAATTCCTTTTAATTAAAGTTGCATGCTTAAAAGAAATTCCAAATTATTTCCCTTAAGACAATAGCTTATTTTATATATAACTAAAAAAAATCAGGTATTTCTTTTGTAATACTTTGGCCAACAAATTTATCTGAACACATTTAATGTTAAAATTAATATTAAAAATTCTCACAGAGATTAATTTAGAAATAAAGATTCTGTAATTACTTAAAAATTACCATCAAATCTACTCTTTAGAAAATGCTTCTTTAAAAATAAAAATAAATAAAATATGTATATATATCATTGCATTTTTATATATGCAGATATTTAAAATAAAGATTTCAAAGCTTAACACAAAACTAATAGTTATCTTTTTAGATTACAAGTTTAAATTTGACTACATAAAAAAAATAGCTTAACAAATTAGCAATACAGATCACATAATTATCAATTCTTAAGATCCTACAAGATGCATTAGTTTCTTCAAATCGTCTTCAAGCAGATGATGTAAGAGCTCACATGGATACATTATTTCTTAACTTATTCTTCAAGCCCCTTACTACTTGAGGCATTACAACATAAAAATTTTAATAAAATTTAGAATCAAATTTCTTTGAATATAATAATCACTAAATCCATCAAAACCGCCAGATGCAACAAATGTGACAGTTTTGTCATTTGTCTAGCTGAATAAATAATAGATTGGTTTTATTTTTATACCAATAATAAAGTAGCATTTAAATATTTGTATAACAAGCCCCCCTCCCATCTAAAACAGAAGCATTCTCTAAGTGTTAAATTTAATTTTAAAAATCTTCAGTTAAATGAAAAAAAAAGTTGATCAATTACATCAGAACAAAATTTATATCTATTAATATATCTTAAAGAATTCAAAAAACATGAATATATACATTTCAATTCTTGTCATGATTGTAATTAATTTATCAGTCATTGAACATATTTTTAACATAATACCATGAATAGAGTTAGAATTTATTCAGTTTGCCTATCTGATTACTCAGGGGATTTTAAAGTACTGAAAAAGAATTACTTAGGTTCATGAATAAAAAGACAAGTTAATTTTATTTCTTATTCCTATACTTATAGCATATTTTCTTGCTGAGGTATCATTCAATATTCTGTACTAGAATATATAATGAAAATTTAGTTATACTGTTATTAAGGTAAAAAAAGGGACTCACATTTATTTCAACTATTTTTTTAAAGTTTTCAAAAAAAAAATAAAAAAATTCAATACTTTTAAAGGTAAAGAATAATTTTTAAAAAGTTCCAAAGATAATTTCTAAGTGGATACATTTTCTTGCAAAAATGGCCAATTATTTAAGCTGAATTAAAAAGCTTTTACTGCCAGTTTTCATCCCTTTAAATTAAATGGTTCAATTACTTAACTGAAATATGTGTGATTTCTTCAACAAAACAATTACAACTCAAATTAGTCGAAGGTTTGATGGTGTGAAATAGAATTATATTAGAATTAAATAGATGAAAATATATAAAATACTAAAGGTTCTTTTCATTGAAAGCTAATTATTTGCACTCTCTGAAATAACATTTATAATATTTAAATTGAATTAATAACTTATTTACAAAGAATAAGCAGAAAAAATACATTCAATGACAAGAAAAAGAATTTACACCAACAATAAATCATACTTTTAAGGCAAAATTAATAAAAATCATGCAAAAGAGAGAAAAACAAGATTTAAAAAGAATTTGCACTATAATAACATGCAATTAAATTTCTATTCAAAAAATAATGGTGAATAAAATATAAAAATTATACATATAATAAAAGATATCCAATAAAAATCCAGACATAACAAAATTATTCAGGCAAAAACAAAACATAAACAAGACACAATTTCAGTCTCAGGATCTCTATTTCAGCAATACAAGAGTAAACAACTTTAGTTTTCAAAATTAATCCTCTAGTTGGTACAATTCTAAAATGGAAATTACAAATCTTAAAAGAATTGTGCTTCATAAAAATAAAACTGGTGGACTAAATTTTATAAATTTTGACAATGCTAATTATGCAGTTGCTAATCAAATTACCAATTGAAATGTTTCCTGTAATGTTTAAATGTTTCACTCTACTTGAAAGTATTCAAATGTATTAATAAACAAAAATACAAATTCCTATTATTTGTAAGTTTTAAAAAAATTAAACTGTTAAAACTAAAACATTAGTAAACGGTGAATGTTCCAAAAGAAATTTTCATATTCAAAATGCAAGTAATAATTATTTAATTACCTAAAACTGACATCAACAGAAAAGACCTTTGTTTAACAAGCAACATGATGATATTATAGTATTAGGTGGATGACTGTTTTCTCTGCAATATTCTTCTGATCAGTCTAAAAATTGAAATAACCTTAAAACATCATTTATTAATAGTTTATTATTAGCCTATAAAATTATGTGTCTGGAAGAAATTCATTATTAGGTGTTGACTGTGTTAATACTGTTAGTAAGCCATTATTTTTATTAAGATATAAGCCAATGTGTTTGAGGATATATGAAGTACTAGTCAAAATATATCTCAAAATCCTTCAACAAAAAATACAATCACTGAAACTATTTTTAATGTTTTTTTTTGGGGGGGGAATGACCAACCCATACATATTTTAACTAAGTATCCTTAATATTATTAAATGTAAAATTGATGACAGATTGAAAAATTTTAAAATATCGTTATTTGTAATTTAACACATACATTCAAAAAATACTTTTATCCCGAATTATAATTCAGTCATGAATGGCAAATTTTATGACATTTTTATACAAAATAAAATACAAGCGAATATTATTAAACTTAAGGAGCTTTGAACCAAAATTGCTCAAGATATAACATTTATATTCAACTTACACAAATTTTTATTTTGTTTTCATTTCCAGCAAGACACATTAAAAGCCCAAATGTATGCAGAGAATCTAAGACTTATAAGCTCAGAGATTTTCTGAAAATGGTTAAAAGTAACAAAAGATTTCATATTAGTTTCAAAACAATTTTAGAAAGATATTTTGCGCCTGTAATAAAACATTTAATAAGGGAAAGGTGTAAAATATTAATATTTTTTTTACTTTGATCTCCTCATGACTTAGAAACTTTTTAATAGTAATACTAAAAACACAAAATAGCATATTAAAAGACACTGTAAAAGGTATGGAGTGAGTGAGTGAATATTAATGTTGCACTATTCAGCTACACAAAAATTTTTGGCGATGGACCTTGTAATTTTGAACCATGGTTAAGTGACAAGGACAACACCTGTGTGTGTGAACTGGCACCCCCTCTCCTAACTTCCACACAACACCAGCAAAAGAATGTTTGAGCCCTAACATATTTAATGTGCATCAGCCCCTTCTGCACAGCGGGTCTTTAGCGGTACTAGTCTCGAACTCATGACATGCCAGGCACAAGTTTGTTATCTTGACTACTAGGCTATTGCAGCCTCTGTAAAAGGAATTGAAAAACGTAGTGTATATGAGGATAACACAGGGATTCATGATTTATGTGAATTAATGCAAGTGCAAAACAAAAAAATATTCAAAGGTATCAAAATTCAAACATAACTGAAAAATTGTGAATAGAGTTGCAGTTAACAAAATACTTTTTAACAGACATGTAAAAAAGATTTTAAAAACTTCTACCATTGTGTGTACTAAATAGTTTTTCTTTCCCTTTTCACATCATTGTAATGGTTTAAGAACCACATACTTAATTTCAAGATGCAATTTAAGTATTAAAAAAGGTATTTAGACCTCATTTCAAATTTCAAGTGTAGGGTAATTATAAATTAAAACTCATTTTCAGAATAATCTTTTACTAAACATGAAAGACAAAATATCACAAGAACATTCACATAATCAACATTCATCTGTGAGTAAGTTAATACATATATACACACACATACATAAAATACAAATAATTAAAGACAATTTAATTTACATATATGGATACCTACTAATAAAACCAATTTGAAATGAAGTATCCAAATTAACCTAACATCTATAGAGATAAAAAGAACACACATATTGAGCAGAGATTTTAAATACATTAGAAAACAATGAATGTTATGCACACATATACTTTTTTTACAGTACATATATTCAACTACAAGGTTACATAATGTATTTCAGAAAATCACATAAAAGTATGTCTTTCAAAAAAAGCAGTATTTTGCAAATTTCATTTATGAAACTTTCATATATAATATATATATTTTTTAAAAACCATTTTTAAAAACAACTTCGCATCCAGTAGGAAATAATGAAAGACCAAAAACAAAAATGTAAAATCACGGCACCTTAAAACATTTAAATTTCTAAGCTAAAATTGATCTGCAGATCAATGATCAAACTAATTATTTTACTGCTTTAATGCACATTAGTTTTGAATATTACCTATACCTTTCTTAATGAATTTTACTCAAATTTTATTTTATTTTTTACCAATTCAGAGTGAAAATTAAAGAATACAAAGTAAATCAGATTTTGAAATATATGTACTGCCTCCCTATTCTTTAACATAAATACTAATATTTAGATTACCACACATACTGTTATAAATTTAAATCATTTTGCTGTAATGCCATTCATCAGATTTTTTTTAGTTAAAATTTACACATCATATGCACCTGTGTATTGTGCGTGTTTGTTTTACAGTAAAAAAAAAGTTTGAGAATAAGCTCATTTTTATACACCCATTTTTGTATAATTTTAAAATTAATTTTCAGCAAAACAATTTCATTAACATTTTAAAATGTTTGATAACTGTATTATTTTTCTATAATTATAATGAGTTATTTAGGAAATTTATAATCTAAAACAAGCCTCATGATTATACATGAAACATTTCTTAAAGGTAATCTTGGAAAATTTAACTATACTTTAATAGAAGCAATTAAAAAGAGTTGAAGAAAATGTATTAAAAAGCAAAAAATACAAATATATTCCAGAAATCAGAAGCTACAGGAGTTCAGAATATTACTCCGACACAGAACACTTAAAAAAATCAAAATAGATTTAATTTAGATCTTTTGTAGATAATAAAATAAGAAATTCAACAAGTATAAATAAATGGCACAGTAAAAAAAAAATTAAGGGGAAAATTAGAAGTCAGATACTAGAATTGTAAAAAATGAAGTTCCTATATAAAAATAAATAATGACATATTCATGCTACATTCAAGTATTTAAGAAGTCAACTTTACTTGAACTAGTAAAAGATATTAACTCTTAATTCATTAATATATTTATAAAAGAAAAAAAACGAACAGCAGATTTAACAATTCATTTTTATATTAGTCATACAATAGAAGTTCATTTTTATATTAGTCATACAATAGAAGTAAAATCACATCAAAAATATTTCAACACAATACATAATATTTAACTAATCTATCATTATTTCTTACACTTAAATACTGTTTGAAACACCAATACAATAGAACATTGTTTATCCAAAGGTTTATTATCCGGAGTGTCAAAAATCCGAACCAGTTTTTTCAGAGACCTTGCAGCAAAGAAACGAAGGTGCACAATGGTACAGCAAAAAATAAGTGATTATTTTCCACATTAAAAATAAAATTGTGGCCTTTTGCACCTATTTTACTCTTTCTTCAAGCACGTTTCCGTGATGATTTTCAATATTCGTATAGTGTCTGGTTTCATACACTGCATGGATCGCATTCGGTTATCCAAACAACTGCGTTTCCGAATGGTGCCCAGTCCCAATTGATTTGGATAAATGACGTTCTACTGTATGTGTAAAAAATAATGTACATATTTGTTTCTCTTACATTGAAGTTGTAACAATACAAAATTATAAAATTAATCTTTTGATAATCATTTTTCTTTTGCTTTCATTGTTCATCTTTAAGAGCACAAATCATTTTGCTATTAAATTTCAGATTCAATTTCCAAATTACACATTAATCATTCACAAAAAAGCCAATATTAAAAAAACTAGGGTGTACTTAACGTACATATTAAATTCATACACTAATACAGTTCCAATTTAATTACATTAGATTCAGTATTTTAAAAAAATTGAAAAGGAAATAATATAAATCATGAATTCATTTAAGTGTCATTTTAAGTTTGTTTTCAGTTTAAATAATTTTAATTGTTATATAGATATATTAGTTGTTTATAGTTAAGTTCTAAAAAACACACTTAAAATCATAACAAATCAGTATATTTATGAATATGGAACTTAAAATTTTTCTAAAAAATTCTTTGTTCTCATCAGGATATAAAAGAACCTTTCTGCAAGTTTAAATGTAATACTTTTTTTTAGTCCATATTTAAAAGCAAAAAATCTAACAAGAAACTTTGCAAAAATAGGGTTTTTTAACACGTTTTAATTTAAATATATTTTGAAACATCAAAATTTAAAAATTTTTCAGTAAAATATCAAGTTAGAAATTTATTTGCTATTAAAGGATATGAAAGAAAGTATGGAACATATAATACAGAGGTTTGATTTGTATTAATATGGCTCAAGGGGTATACAAAACTACTGTCAACCTCAAAATACTGAACTATTGCCAAGTAATAAAAGACTGACAATTTATATTATAAATGACAAAATCTATTAATTCAAATAGAAATGAGTAATATTTTTTTTATAAAAAAATCTGCTATTCTCTATATGATATATACAATTATGAAATATTTTTCTATGTAAAAACAGCCTGAAATCAAATCAAATTGCTAGGAACAATTGTACCTCTGAAAATTCCAAGCAATTTAATTATTTTGATGAAAAACATTAAAAATGATAATTTTGTTATGCACAACAAAGAACTAAATTTTCATTTTATTTAATAACAAATATTCCATCTTTACTGACATTTTGTATAATTCTCTGGCACAGACTCATTAAATAAAAAATTTTCTAGCTTTGGAAACATTTCCTTAAACTCTTACAAGCATTTCTACATCGGTACTATTGTTTTCCGACGGCCGAAAATGCATGCTCGAATCTAACATCTTGCTCATATAGGTGAAATTATTTAAACTGACTAAATAGTAAGTATAACACAGATGAAAATCTGTTTCAATTTTTCTTAATTATAGAAATGAAAGAGTGCAATTAAAGAGTTTTTACATGAAAATTCTAAAGTGGTGAGGCAGGAACTGAAATTTTACATACTAAACAGTAGCATGTTTTATATGAATCTATCAGGGATGCTCTACCACATGCAGCCTAAAGTTCTTTCAAATACTTTTGAGAAAAAGAAAAGCATTTAAAAAATAGAACAAGGGCACAACCTTCCAGGCCACTGTGCTTCTTTGTCTGTGAGCGGAACATATACAACACCCATTAGAGAAGTTTTCCTCACAGATCCATCGAGTAATTTTTCTACTTGTTCCAACATCTGATTATGACCTTCTTTGCCAACTGGAATAATGAGCTTTCCACCTGGTTTTAGTTGATTCACCAACTGCAATACAGTATGTAATGATGAAAAATTAACATTTATTTTTAACTATAACCATAATCTAGAAGCTAATACAACAAAAATTATGCAGTAAATACGTCCAAAACCATACAGTGGTTTATTAGCTTATTTGAAGAAATAATTTTAAAAATACTTGTTACATGTTCGTTTTTATAACCAACAATTTTCATTAAATTCTCAATTTTATTAGCAGAAGGTAAAATGTACTTTTCTTATTTTGTGTGAATAATGTCCGAGATTATTCTAATGCAACCATAATAATCTTGATATGGAAGTTTTTCATATTTAAAATGAGAAGAAATTAACAATGTAATCCAATTACAATGGAAAAATATTTGATCTTACTCATTATTATATACTTTTAATGGAGGAAAAAAAAGACCAAGTCAAGCGAGATAAACCAAAAGACAAATAAATTTTAAATATACTTTAAGTGCTAATATTGTAACATATTTATAAATCACATGATGAATAATTCATTCAAAATAGATTTTTTAAACATAAATATTAAGTTAAAAGGATTAAACTGATCATATTTGGTACAAATATGCATTCCTTTTTTAAATATTTTTATTTCTATTCCCAAGTCACTGAAATTTAAAATAAAAAACACTCAAAGTTATTACTGCAAAATGTACTGATCATTTCATTTTTTATCATAAAGAAATGAAATCTCCATTTGGTTAATACAGTATGAATGTTTTATATAATGTTTTATATACACATAATAAACACATATGTACACAATAATATAACAATATTCAAATACCTCTTGTGGCAACTCAGGAGCTGCAGCTCCAACATGAATGGCATCATAAGGAGCATCTTCAGGGTACCCTAATCGACCATCCCCAACTACAAAAAAATGGAAATTAAATACTGTAATTACACTATAACTAATATTTTCATGAAAATTTAGAAATTATACAACAGATTTAATATTTTCAAGTAAATTTTGAAGTAAGATTAAATATTTATATGTATATATATATATCTTATACAACATGTTATGAGAATGTAATCATAACTAAAAAGAAGGTATAGCTATATTCTATCCTTATAGAAAACTATTGAGACATATGTTACCTCATTAAAGTGTACAATTCAATTATTTTATAGAATAACTAGGAATTTCAAGAAATAACCAGACAAGTCAGTTAAAGTATAAAATAGATGAAAAATTTCATATCTTACCTAGTTATTCTATGAAATAACTAATGGTGGACCATTAAAGTAAAAAATAAACAATTTCAAAGTTATTTTATAAATTAATAAATCATAAATAGCTAAAACCTACCAAAAAAAATACATTATATCCCTATTGCAAATGATTAATTGATAAATAATAAGAAAAAGCACACAGATCACATAATTTATTATATATATATATATATATATCACTCTTATTGCTAACATTAGTAAAACAGAAAGAATATGTGTCTGTGTGCATCTGTTACTGGCACAATTAACTTTTCTACTCCAAGGATATCATAATGATGGAGTAACCAATAGTCACATGGTACTTTTTTCTAGGCTGTTTAAACACTTTTTACTTCTGCTATTAAAGTTAATAATTTTTCACGAGTAAGTGTAGCACTTTTTTCCTTTGTCCCATGCTTATTTAATAAATACTAAAATCTCTTGCATTAAATCTTTCCTATTTACAGGTTAGTTTTGCATTCTTGCAGAAGTTATTGCTTGAAAACAGGTTGCAAAAATATTTGGTAATAATCCAAAATGTAAAATGTTAACACATACATCACCTACATTCTTGGTTTAAAAGAAACAAAATGAAGCGTACACACACACATCATTGCAAAGTAGCTATAAACAGTTCAAAACTAATTAAAAGCAGTAAGAATCAGTTCAAAGAACGTTTGAGTGCAGTATTTCATACTTTAATCATCAAGTAATAGCTATTCTATAAAAAACCTAGTTAAATCAAAGAAATCAATAATTTTATATACTCTAACTCTCTCTCTGACTTGTCCAGTTATTTCATAAAATACCTAGCTACTCTATAAAATAATGGATTTCACACTCTAACGGTAACATATACATTTTAGATACATAATTTACACAATTTCTATAGCAGGGAAACACTTTCTGTAAAATAATGTCCAATTAAAAATGAAACATCAGCTCATGTTGAGTTTCTAATATCAAATTAAACCAAAAGCAGCAATTACAACAAATGATATTACTTACTAAATAATGAGATTTAAAAGTGGTCTTAAAATAAAAATAACGCTCAATTTGATTGTATATTGTTTGATAAGTATGTGCAGAGCTAATGTAGGGGAGACCTATGTACCCAGGGCTATCCCATTTTTATTTGAATAATATTTAGTTCTAAGTTTTATTACTCAGTCGGGTGACTGACAACACCAATTCCTACTTTGGCATTCATTTTGCAAAAGAAAGCAGTGGCAAGTTATAAATGAAAAACATTTTTACATGGTCTGAAGTAAAATTTTACAGCTCATCTCTTTTTATTGTTGTACAAAGATAAGTCAAATATTTTTCTTTGAATTCTAGCGCATAATTTTGTTTGTAACATTAAGTACTAAATTAGATTTTAAATAAATCCCCTCTCAATGTGGGTTTTTCTGCAGAAGACATTTTGAATGAAATTATCTAGTCTTGTACCCGAGGCCACATAGTTGCCTTGTACCTAGGTCCATGGCCCTAGGTATAATTGCAATTAATATTCTTTGTTATTTTATTTTAAAAAGTTTTTATAATAAAAGGAGGAAAATGGCCTTAATTATCTGAACCATTTTGATTTAGTCAAGTTTTTCATTATTATTGGGTGTTATTTAAAAGAGAGGAATGTATATATTTTGTTCTGAAACTTTTAATATGCTTGATTTATAAAAAATATGTTTGCTACCATTGTTATTATTCAGGATTATTATTTTGTTTATACAAATATAAGAATTCATTAAAAAAAAATTATAATTATAAAAACAGAAGCACAACTCTAAATAATTTCTAATAAGTATGATTTGTGAAGTAAATCCAACAGAGGGGGCCGAAAACCAAGGAGACGCAGAATCTTGACTGACACTCCAGAAAAGAAAGAAATCAAAAAATACATGCTATTAAAATAACCAAAAAAAAAAAAAAAAAAGAAAGAAAAGAAAACTGGTGAAAAAACCCGAGTTTGAAATTGAGGCAACTTCAACCGAAGAATTATCAGATATTAAAGATTCTCATTCCAATGATGATGAAAATTCTATAGTAGCTGATGTAAGGGATACTATAGAAAATGGGGATTTTCATTTAACAAAAATACAAGGCAAAAAAACTGAACATTTTTATCTGGCAGAAATAATAGATGTTAAATAAGAACACTATAGTGTTAAATTTCTGAAGAATATTACACGTTCAAATAAGTTTCTTTATGATAAAGAAGAAACTTATGAAATTGACAACAGAAATATCGTGTTCAAATTGTCCAAACCACAATTTGTTAGTGCTTCAGAGCGATAATGTATGCAGCTCACTTTTGGAAAACTAGTTTCTTAAACTATAATGTTGAATGAAAATATGTGCAATTCATTAATAATTTGGCACATTGTAAATTAAATAGTTACATGATAAATCAATATATTAGCTGATATTGTTTCTTTTATTAAATTCATGCATGTATGTTTGTTTTCTATTGATTACAGAGTGAAACCTAACTTCCAGGAAAAGGCCCTAGGTACAATATCATTGTACCTAGGCCCAGTAGTGAAATTTTTAAAAAAAACTTTTTTCACAGAATTTATTATTTTAAGTACTTATATTAACTCCAATTGGATGGTAGTTAGTATAATGATGAATGCATATCAGCTTCACAATTTTTAAAGAGGCCAGTGGGTCTGTTTTTATGCATTGAAAAAAAGTGGCCCTAGGTACACAGGTTTCCCCTAAATATATAATGTAATCAATAACATGGATGTAATTTACAAGGTGTACATATAGCAACGCAGGAAAACATTGATTGTTTCACAAAGTTGGTGAGATATGAAAAGAAACCATAAAATATAATCTCCATTCTTTACAGAGAGAGAAATTAACCACTACAAAACAACTCTTATGATGGTTCAAAAAAATATTAAACTGTTTTAAATATGTGCTTAACACTTTATACACAAATATATAATCACCCCATCAACATAAAGGTTTAGAAATTAATATGTGCCTGTTTTTAAATTAAATTAACTTCCCATGTACAGATATACTTTTCAGAACAAATGAAGTGTTCAAATATAGTTCTCAAAGATATTGTTGATAATTTTTTTTATTAGGAAATGAATATTTGATTGAATGCATGCTAAGCAGCAAAAGTTTTTGTAGGTTTTTAAATATATACATGTAATATTTCACTAATAACAAAATGAAAATACAAGTAACAACTGTAAGCTATTTTGATACTTGCTACCAAACTACCCACCTACCAAAAAATATTTCCATAGAATTCATTACAATAGTTTGCATGTAAATGTGACACAAATTTAGGGGATATTTATGCATGTTTTCATGCACATGTTCATAAATATAATAACTAAAATATTTGAACTGTTTAGTTCAACTTTTATTATTAAAATCTAACTTTGTAATGTCTGCAAAAGTATTTGAATTTGCTAAAGAGTCCACATTTTAGAGATATAAGATGCTGAATATATCCTTACTAATATTATAAATGTGAAAGTTTGTATGGATGTTTGTTAATCTTTCACACAAAAACTGAATGGATTTTAATGAAACTTTACAATAATGTAGCTTATACGTCAGAATAACACATAGGCTATAATTTATAAAGATATTGTGTGAAGTGTCCAAAATATAATGATAATTGTCAAGAAAGTAGGAAAAAATTCGGCCACCTGCAAAAAAGCCCACAACAGCATATATCTATCATTTATGCGTGAAGCAAAACCTTGCATTTTGTTTTGTCTACGCCAGGCACCAGGAACTGCCAAAACTTGAACAGGCAGAGTGTGAGGCTGATTACAATTTTAACATAAAATAAACACAACAAAAAGTAATATTAACGTATTACACTTCCAGATATAAATTATTTATACTATTTTAAGCGTTCATTGCACAAAATTTATAACAATGAGCTACTTTTGCTGAGCTGCTCAGATCACCTTAGGAAGGTGTTTTCAAAAACCAACCCACGAGAGAGTTACAGGGAGTTAGATTAAAAAAAAGTCCTTTTTATCAGCTATTAGATCTACAGACTTAAAATTTAACAAATAGGACTTTTTTTGTTCAGCTGAGATATGCAAAAAGCTTTTTTTTTGTTTAATTTGCAATTCATGTAAAGTTAACTCATTAAAAACTTCTTTATCTTTCAATCTGTATTGTTTAATTTTTCAATTCACCCGTGCGAAGAACAGGTATAACAGCTAGTATGGTTACAATTAATCACTTAAAAGCAATTAAACAAAAATGTTGTGATAAGGGAAAATAACTAAATGAATTAGCATTCAGAATGATATCTATCAGTAAACATACTGATTAGATTAACCCATTCAAAATAATTTATGAATTACAAGTTTGAAAAATTTCTTGAAAGAAAAGAGGAAAAACCGAAAACCATTTATTTACATTTGTACCAAACAGGAAAGAAAATTGATTCTAATAGAGATGCTGATAAAAGGATATATGACTAATTTCCGTTCTTAGCTGTCATACTATTTAAGCCTCAAATTCACACATATTCTTAAATTACTGTGATGCAAGTAATGAATAATAATTAGAATTAGACAAAGCAAATTCATTCTCTAAACCTTTTGAGAATTAACATGATATAATTTGAAAGCATAAAACTGCATTGGAAATAACTAAAAATGATATATATAAATAAAAGAATGATTTTTTTTTTCAGTATTTAGTCTTCCACAAAGAACTATCCACTACACAATTATTGCATAGAATGAGAAATGGTAAATTGACAAGATTCCTCAATTAAAAATAAAGCATGTCAGAAAAATGTTATTCGGATTGATTTAGTTTGAATTTTGTTACATATAAATTTAATATGTTTCCAAATTCTCTTCCAAAAAGTAACGCAAGCTTCTCCTACTCTAATCAATTTTATTTTAATTTGCTTAAAATGCATTGTTCAGCATACTTAATCTTTCAGTTACTACAATCAGTTTACTTTGTTTTCCAATATTTATTGCATTGACAAAAATCTAAATTGCAGGCAGTTTGCATTAAATTCAAAATTTTAAAACACAGTTAAATATAAAGGACACAAGGCATGTCCTTCTATTGATTCAAAACTAAATATTAGTGATTCCAAATACATATTCTTATATACACTTTTTGAATTTGCACACATGTGAATTATCTACAAATCTATCAATCCTGAAATTATGAAATGTAATCTTGCAGCAGAATCGCTAATGTCCTAATTTAGAGAGATCAAAATTTTATTTACCTAATAATTTTAATCTTCCAGTTTCAAGTAGTCCAGGCTGGTCTCTTCTTACATTTTCGATAGACATGTTAACTAAATTATCAATATGATCAATTCCTACAGCCAAACCACTTTCACCTACCTAAAAATTAATGTACACAAAATTTAAATGCCAGAATTTAAACATATATACATTTTTCATCTTCAAAATATAGATTGAAAAAGTTTTTAACATCAAATAAGTTTTGATCAAAGGAAGCGATCATTTACACATTTAAGTTTAGGCCATCTTTACAATTCCAGCCTTTCGCCTATATATAAATTAAGGTCAATTTTCAATTATTTAAGTATAGACAAATATAAGCTTCAGATACTTATAAGTTAAGTGCAAACTAAAAAAATGTCCCAATAACAAAAATAAAAATCTCAATTTTATAATTTAACATTTTCAGGATATCAGTATTAAATAAAGTAATAACTAATTAGGTAACTTTAAAATTAGATGATGCTAACATTTTATTTAAAATGCTACTGAATTTTATATGTATTTAGTTTCTCATTTATAAAAGAGACACATGATAAAATAGTGTCACCAGTAAACCTAGCTTAAACTTAAGTTTTACTATGTAAAAAACATTCACATCTTACTTTTCTTTACACATACTTTCTGGGAGCATCACATACATTTCAAAAGATTATGCCTCATTTTTACATAATTCCACAAATATTTCTATTAAGTACATTAATCCAATACAGTAATAAAGCTCCAGGAATTTTTTTTATTTTGCTACAAACTACTACTTCAGGAAAAGACAAAAAGTTACTAAATGTAAAACCCAAATACTAGCATGATCTCAAATTCTTTGAAAACTGTTTCGCTCTCTCTGTCTTAAGATAAAACCCATAATCATACTAATACAAATTTTTATCAAACTTCCTTTTAGTACTGTTCTGGAGAAAGCAGTTTTTTTTTAGATTCTAATAACACTTTTTACCTAATATACAGCAGAACCTGCCTTAATGTGTGTGTGTGTGAGAGCATAGTTTACTAAGATTTTAATTGAAACGAAAAAATAAGTTCTAACAAAAATTAAGGTAAAATGTAATAATGCATTCCATACCAAAAAATATTCAAATTTTTTTACATATGCTCAATTAAAAAAAATTATACTTCCATTCTTTAGGAGTGTGAAAATTCATCTTTTCTCCTATTGTAAAATGAACCAATTTGCAGAAAACAAAAATTGAAATAATTAGTTTACTATTGAAGATGCACATTGCTTTCTTTACTAGAAACAATCTTTCTCTGGAGACATTTGTTTTTTCCTACGGTTCACAAACTGGCAAAAATGTGCCACATGATTAAATTTGTAATGCTCATAACTAATACTTTATTAGGTCGATGCTTCTGACTGTACAATGCAATAGTTTCCTATGCCTTCAGCAGTTCCCTAATTATACCAGAAAATCATTGGTAAGCTACTTCAACTACTTACAGCAAAACACAGGGCAATTTTATAAACATTTTTTTGGTCAGTTCTTTGTGCTGTTTTACAAGCTCTTTGATACGACTGTTATCCTTTGATCTTAGTCAAAGGCACAATCTTGTAGACAAGACTCCACAGGTATTGATTCAAACACCTCCAAATCACAACTGAAAGCACTTTCCTGCCAATGTTTTTTCCAAGCACAAATAAGGATTCTCTTGGTAACCCAAGTGCATTTTCAATAGTCCTAATATTTCCAAAACTCTGAGAGTTAATTTGATTTTATCGGTCACCTTGCAACAGGCGATCTAGAGAGGTTTCTATCTTTAAGCTCATCTGGGGTTTTCTTTGATGTTATTGCAAGTTTTAACAAATATCTTCACATCAAAGAATAATATATAAAAGGATAAAGCATAAAAAGTTAGAAATTTGCTATTGGATTGCATCTGATTAGGATATAATATAAAGGCTTCTAAAAATGTAAAAGATTTATTAAAATAAAAAGCATGAAATAAACATCTTCCAAAGATTAAAAATAGCTTTTGCAGGTTCTGAGACAACAAAAAAAAAAAAATTAGATTAAGATTATATAAACTAAAACGCTCTCTTCCCTTATTTTTTTTAAACACAAATTCAGAACTCATAATTTCTGCTTTAAATTCAAAATTGGCACACAAAAAAAATAATGTAATTTTAAACAAAAATTTTACTCGCAAAACATTTTAAGCAAGTCTAGTTTGACCTTTCGAGTACACGGCCAGATTAGACTTTGTGTAGATATATTCTACATTAAACTGTTTTTCATTCATTCAATTTCTCACAAAATAAAGACAAATGCCTATATGTTTTGTCTTATTCTAAGTGCATCCTTTTGCAAAATATGCTACTGCATAACAATTTGTTACGGTTTTTCTATCTTTAGAGATAATATGCAGTCTTTTAAAATATTGATAACCAAGGAAAATTCTCAGACATTATAATATACTCCAATTCCATTTGTGCCAATAGTGCTACAAACTTATGTTTAAAGGCTTTCCACATTAACAGGAAATTTGTCTAGAAATAAGATGAGCCCTCCTACTGATAATCCATCATTATTGCTTGCTGCAAAATTGGCATCAGAATAGTAAGTTAAATAAAGAGACTTCACATTAGGTTTAACAACTTCAGGTCTTGCATCATTTCAACACATTCTAGTAATTTTAGAACAAGTCTCCAACATCTTAGTGACTCAAGAAAATCAAAATCCCTCATTCAAAACTCCAAGCTATTATCGGTACATATTCTTACGGAAAAAATATTTAGATTATCTCATTTCTTCTTTGATACCTTTCTAAATATCCAAAAGTTTTTGATTTATTTTTCATGAGCAAAATCTCAGACTTTTGTGAATAACCATTCCCTATTAAAAGAAAATCCCTCCTGATAAAGATACATTTTTTTTATGACACCCCTTACATCCACACGTAAAACCTCAAAAAGGTCTTTTGCCACTTATGACTCCAATAAATTTAAAACTTTTTTACTTCTAAATTATTCTAATTTACAATCTTCATATTCCAATTGAATATTTTTCAATTTTGGGAACCCTGAAATGAATAATACTGATATGATAAAACCTTGCTTGATACATATAATTTTGATTGATATGATAAAAACCTTCTACCTCAAAGTCTAAATTTCTCTTCACTGTTCATATTTACACAACTAACACTTTTAACCCCTTTAGTCATATTTTCTTTTTCTGGATAATCTAGTATCAATATATACAGATTATCTTTTTTAGTGCTATAAATGCTATTTCTCCAACTTCAAACACAAGATTTTTACCCTAGAACTTCTTCCATTAAATTTGCCTTTTTAGCTGTCACATGCAGATCCTGAAAAGAAATTCCTTCTTAAATAGGCAGAGTACACGACATCCTCTACCATGACTACCATTCCTTTTTCAGTCATAACTTTAATTTGGTTTATTTCTATAGTATCTGATACCATTACTACTGACACAGTCATTTGTATTTGAAACCTTTTTATAAAAGTACTAAAGATTATACAGTTATGGCAAAAATGAGTTGAAGCTCCGGCATCAAAAATCCTACATATGTTGGCAATTTTCTCAATTTTGTTACAATACAACAGCTTCAACTAAACTGTCATTTTTTTCATTTAAACTTTAATATTTTAATCATATGCCCTATTCTTCTGCATCAAAAACATTGACCCAAGACAAAATTCCTTCAATTTTCCTGATATTTTACTTCATACTCTTACATTAGTTTTAAAAAATTTCTGAGATACAAATTTTTAAAGCTGTAGATTCTTTTAAATCGTCAAAATCCCCTTTAACTAGTTTAATCCTATCTTGTTCAAGTATGATTTTCTCACTCACATTTTTTTTTTAACTTAAAATTTGTTATCCTCTTCTCTATATATAGCTTGAACTGTGCTCTGAAACTCCACAAGGTAAATGTAGCACCCACAATCCAGGACTTCTCTCTGCATCATTCATTATGCAAGATGTTAATCATTAAGCAATTGTTTCCAACATTTGTTTTGCTTGTTATGCAAATTATTCATCATGAGAGGTTCTCATTAAGTGAAGTTTCACAGTAGTTGCCAAAAGGAGAATCCAGATTTTTTTTTTAAAATTCCTATATCTAACACAAATATTTTTTTTTCCTTGTAAATAAAAATAATTTTTAATTACATATCAAAGCAATTTTGTCAAGGTTATTAAACATTTTTTTTTATCAAAGCTGTTAAAAGTGTAATAACTAACTTTCTTTTAATGTTAAAAAATAATAATAATAAACTTTTGTTTGAGCTAAAATTTTACCATCAAGGCCATACAAGCAGTTAGATATCCACTTCCAGATCCAACATCTAGTGCTCTTGCTCCTTCATATAAATTATCCTTCAGTAATTCTAAGGCATGGGCATGCTAAGGGGGGAAAAAAAGAAATATCACAATTTCCTCGTCTATTAATTTAAAAATATTCTAAGCTACAGATGTGTAGCATGATTAATAGTTTTAAACTGAAAGATAAAAACAGAATTACACTTAAATTATCAGGAGAAAAAGATTTTTTAGATTATAGATAAGTGTTAAGATACCCATCACTCAATCAAAACATCAAAGGAAAAAGAATCATGAACATTCAAATGAATTATCTGCAAGATAATGAGAGGTCTCCTTTCCTCCTCAAACTCACTAATTTACCCAAATCTGTCTAATAAAGCCACATATTCTAACCCACCTCCCATCTAAAGTTTGCCTTCGAAAGCTAACTCTATTTTCCGGATACTTTTCTTAATAATTGACCCAAGTTCCATAGCCAAACTAAAACAATGGTTTTAAATTAACTTTGTTCCAGAGAATTATTTCTCAACCTTTTTTCACTTGCACCACATCTCTTCACCCATCATCACTGCTCCCTGCATTATATACCTATTACATATAATTACTAACATCAACAAAAATAGTAATATGTTGACTTAATTTTTACCAGTATTTACATTAGTAATGCATTAATAATTATACACATTTTATTTTAAAAATTAAAAAAAAAACCTATGGTATTATTCCCTTTGACAAAAGCTAGAAACTTATTTTAAATATTATAATGATCAAAATATAGATAAAGCTATATTGTCAATCTTAATGAAACCTGTTGTAGTATGACTAGTAAATTATAAACAGCACATTCTACAAAATTACAAAATATATCCCTTTTCTTTATAAAGTGCACCCACCCTTCTCTTCTTTTAAACCTAGAAGGAAACCAGATAAATAAAAAATTGTAAATATCAAGCATGATTTTGCCAAAGTGAAATAAAATAAATACCAAATATATATATGTAATAATTCCCTCTAACATACTTTTAATTAACTCTTTAATGATCTATAATAATCTTTAATTCTTAGGTTTAAAAATAAACGTTGTAATCTTAATCATAATCAGCTAAACCGATTGCCGTAGCCCGCGCATTTTAGCCAATCAGATGCCCAAAGGAAAACGCCTATTCAACGTAATTGTGCTCTCTTTCTCTGCTTGCCGCCATCACGTAATAGTGCAAATACTTGCTGTTTTTTTTTGTCTTTGCGTTGTGTCCTCCAAAACGCCGCTGTCTATGCAAGGTTAACGTAACGTAATTGTGCTCATAATAAAAGAGGTAAAGCTATTTTAAGACGTCATTACTAAATCAACATTGATACTTACGCTACACCGGCCAACACTACTTCAATCTATTACATATATATATATTGAACATATGGTCCACGCTTTAAAGTTATTAGTATACACATACTTTGAAATATCAACTTTAATGGAATTTTAAAAAATAAGTTAAAGCCACACAACTTACAGTATCAAAAGCAAAATCGAAAGATAATGAAGGAAGAATAAAATAAATCAGGACACTATTGATTATTAACCCCCCTCACTGAAAAGGACATATACGTTATGTTCAGAGTGGGAAGGCTGAATATCATTTTATGGGTGATTGTGAATATAATAATTATACGATAAATATTTTAAACTATTGATGTTTTCATTATTTGTTGATATTGACGAGGCAGTCCTTTACAAAGTTAAATCCTATTTCTTTTTTGCAAATTAAAACATATAGCATTCAGACAGCACAAGCAGCATACAGGAAGACATATATAAAACTAGCTACAGCAGATTAACACTTTTTTAAGACAAAGAGCACGGACAAAGAACTCTTGTTTTTCTTGTTTTTTATACTGGGTAGTGAAGGTCGCATGACTCCTAACAGAATCCATGATTGTCAGTAAAAGGCATCGCAATAGAATAGTAAGATCCCGACCATGCGGGTATGCAAGTTAAAATTATCCCACAGTCTTGAAAGACTGGATCAAAGAATTAAAAATTACAGAGGGAATTATTACATACATATATATATATAAATATATATATGTTCCCCTCAGCTGGTGAGTTAACAGCCCTGGCATATATATATAAATGCCTTTCCGAAGTGCAAACATCTGCATTGCGCTGCTATCAGTAAAACTATTCCAATGGCTTTGGAATGCAATACAATGACCTTTATAGTGTTCACTTACTTATGCCTTTTCTTTTTTCCCAATACAAAGCATAACTAAGCACTCTTGAGTGAAAAGTAGTTGCAATGGAGAATGAATAGCACAACTTTTCCTCAGCAGTAACAGAGTTAATAAGTATAAGAGTAAAGAATTATTTTTTACATATTAATCTTTTATTCACAATATAACATTTACTGACAACTAAATAAGCAAAAACAATTAACCTCAACATTTCTTTTACAATTAGAAAACCAAATTTAACTCATATTTCAAAGCAAACTAATCAAAGTAGTAGCCTTCAACATTCAGTTAAACCTGATGTAAAGGGGGAAATTTTAATCACTGAATGTATAAGATTAGAGAAAAACTAAAAACACAATCATGGCATACAGCATACAAAGATTACAAACCATGGACACTGACTACGACAGGTTAACAGTTTGTTACTACAAAACAACTACTTTTACAGAATTAATTATTCTTCACTGAAATGAAATTCAACAAGTTCAACAAAGCGGCATATCTCGTTATTTTGAGCCATGGTCATGTGACAAGGATGACACTTAAGCTGGTCCCCTACTCTCAACTTCCAAACCACACCAATGTGAGGATTAAGATTGGATTACAACAGATTTAAAGTGAGCAGCCCCTCTACACAGCTGGTCTTCAGAGGCACTAGGAGCTTGAACCCGCAACTCAACAATGCCAATCACACACAAGTATGTGTCCATAACAATTACGCTACTGTATCCATGAATTACAGAAGGAACAAATAGATTTAATTAACTTAACTTAGTGGCGCAACAGCTCATGAGGGCCAAGGCCTACTGTGCCCAACTCAGTATAAGTGGTCTTGGGCCCAGAGGTGCATGAGCAGATGTTCCGGTCAGGTGGTCAGTCTGACGCTAAACCCCCAGTGTTAAGTTCCCAAGCAAGTTTGGTACTTATTTATCAACCCACTGAAAGGATGAAAGGTTGAGTCCAACCTTGCCCACCCCGGGGTTTCAACCTCTGACCTGTGGTGCAGGAGTCCGATGCACTAACCACTAAGCTATTGGGCTTCAATAGATTTAATTACATTTCTATAAACTGGGTAAGATTGGATTTCAAGGAAAGAAATATTCGATTGACTCTCTGCTAGAATAAAAATATTATAGTGCAAAGTTAATATGGAAAACAAAAAAAGTGTTGAATAAGTCAGTTGTAAATACAATAAAAGAGGAGAGCAGAATATTTATGTATTTAAAAAGATAATTGTTCACAAAATTAAATTTTATTTTTGTAAGATTCTGTACATAAAATGTTAAAAGACTTGCATACCATGTGTGGAGCACTAATAGTCACAGCATAGCCAATACCCTGAGGAGAGTCTGCATATGGATTATTTTTACAATAATTTACACGGTCAACTGATAGCATGACCTGTTCCACTTTAGGATCTTTAATGATACCATTCCCTAGAAAATTTAAGAACAATTTGAAAATCGGCAAATGATAAGGCAATGATTCAATGACAAGCTAAATGAAACAAGATACCAATTTTGAACTTTATAAACAATACATACTTAAAACAAAATTTTAAACAATGTTTTATGGTTAACTTTTTTTTTATGAACATACCATTTTCATTGCACAGTATTGAAAATTCAGAAAGGATCAAATTACATACATAATACAGATTGGTACGGAACTATTTTGATATAGAAGTGCTTGTTGCCAGTGATATGGAATCCAAGATGGCGGCCTAGCTATAATAAATTGTCAGGGAAATAATTTTAAAGAGCTGTTTTGAAATATATTTCAAATTAAGAATATAGGAATAGATTGAAAATAGCCAATATCAATTTAATATAATAATAATTACTATCTATAAGAATAAGTATATTATATAATTATATATTATACATAAAATAATTACACAACATATATTAAAATTAATCAACAATGAATATCTATCAATAATTGCTGATAACTCGCAATATTCCAAAAACTGCTAGTTTTTTTAATGAATTCCATCGAACAAGGAACATTTAAAAATGCATTAATTAAAAGTAAAGTGGGAAAATGTGCAATTTACACTAATAATTAAAAATACAGCCCTCATATTCTTTAAAAAAAACATACTGGTACTCACCAATGATATTAGAAATATCCATATTCGAAAATAGCACAAAATACAACAGAAGACTGAAGCAGTAGCTTGAACAATGATTGCAATGAAAATTGTTAAATTTTTAAAGAAATCTAATTAAAATTGTCAGAAATTAATAGGGTTACCCTGGGGGGGAAATATACTGAAATATGTGTCATCCCCATGGCAACCACATTACAACATGATAAAAATATCAAGTAGCCATACTGTAATGCTATTGCCCCTCTTGGCCAACATAAACAACTTGGCGCACAGCACTTTGATATCAAATTAGCACCATCTGTACTTATGTATCATTGTAACCTTATTTGCGACATTATGTGAAATGAAACACATTGTTGTCAATTCAGCATAAACAACACATGTGAAATCAGGGTTACCAATTTGGTGAGTTATATTGAATATTGGCATTGTTGCAATAGTATTTAAGTACATAAAAATCAATGAACTGTATTCCATAATTGGGTGCAAATGAATGAAATGTTAAATTTTCTTATCTATCACTTTTAAACAAAGCAAACATTTTAAAACAGATTATTTTGGTAAACACATATACTATAATTGATACTGACATTAGATTACATACTTACTTCTTAAATTTTGAATAAGTTCTGCATTATTTTTTCCATGTGAACGCCAAGCCATGGGTATACGAAAAAATATATTCAACAGCGCAACTCGAAACACTATATGCGTTTTCCTATAAAGCATTTACATAATTTGGACTCTGAAATTTAAAAAAAAGTCATAAAAACTAAGAAGGAATTGCATAACCTACACCAACATAAGTACTTATTAATAAATAAAAAATTCATAAATGAAAGTTAGATCACAGCAAGTTATAATAAAAATCATCATTTTATTCAAGAAAGAATGAAGCTATGTGAAGAACTTTTAAAAAGTGCTTAAAAACATTCTATTCATATTAGTTGGTAAATAAATGAATATCAAGAGAAAAAAGGCCCTGACAAGTTTAGAAAAACGAAAGGCAGCTTTTGGAACCAAGATATTTCTTAATTAAAATGTCGACTGTCATGGTACTTCTCGGGATTTCAGTGTAAAAAGCCGATATTTACACATTACACAGGCATTACAAAATTCCTATTTACACTGATATACTAATTTCATCACAGCTGCATAAATATGACATTAACTACAAGATCAATCTTAGTATCCTACACAATAACAAAAACTACAAGTATTGTAGTTGGCAGTCAATGTGTTAAAATGACTACCAAAATTTCACCATGGAAAGCTTTGAATTATTAACTGATAGTCTGACTTGACCACTATTATTTTTCTTTTCTCCACTAAAGATCAATATTGATTACACCTTTCTGAAAATGCTAAAAAAATCTTATTTTAAAAGCAGTTATACTGATCTTACAAAAATACACAAAGCTGTATTTTAATTCATTGATGAAAACACAAAGTTAGACACCAATATTATATATTTAGGAACAGAGATTCAGTTATGTATACCCTTTTAAACTGAGTGCAATTTTTATTGTTGAACAAGGCCAGCTTGAATAAAATCAGGATCTGATGCTATGATGATTGCAATTTGAATAAATTTCCTATTAATCAAATTTCGGCTTAAGTGTAGAATAGGAGGCCCCTAAAATTTGATGTTTATCTAGAGGCCAGAATGAATTCGGCTCTTTATTACTTCAGTATAGCTTCATTACTCTTGGAACACCTATTGCTAAGTAGAGGTAGTTTGGTAACCGATTCTGGTCGACAAGGGGCTCCCTATTCTACACTTGAACCCAAATTTCACAAAAATGGTCACAATAAAAGTTTTGATGTTCTTATTGAACAACAGTAGATAGTTATAAATGTAATGATTGAATCTGTACATTCCACCTTACTTTGGTCAACAAGAAATGTGCACTCATTGTGTTACAGTATTCTTATACATGCAAATTCAAATTAAAATAAGAAAATAAAATCAAACTACTTCCATTATGCAAAATCAATCCATGACATTGGTCTTTTGTCCAACATTTGCAAGTTTCAATTAATAATGCTACCATAACATTAAAACTAACAACTTTCAAAATTTTCCTAATATAAGGATACATCGCAATTGGCTTAGAAACAAAAAATTTTGAACTAATTTGATATCAGTACGCTAACACCAAACTGATTTGGGTGGCCAGTCTAATTTTATCGTATTGTAATGTGTTATCGCTTTACCTTGGCGAAATTTTAGAACTATTTGGCAGAAAAATCCGTAGAGTACCGATATCAAATTAGTACCAAAGTTCACAATTTTTAGATTCAAAAGGGGGTAGGACTAATTGTCTCCAAATATACCTCGAACGAATTCTAATTGAAAATAAATATGCATTACGAAAATTATAACCGAATTCAAATGTTACCGAATATATATTTCGAAGAAAGCGAAACTCATAGTTACGAACTGCCTAAACAACATCCAAGAATGTTTGCATTGCAATAACTCCAAAAGCAAGGCAAAAATTTAAAAATAATTCAAGAATTCCAATTAAAACTTCAATAAAATTATATTTCGGGAAATATTAGTGGATATTCTGATATCAACAGATTTCTTGAAATTCTGTGACCGATTATGTCCAACGTGGTTCAAGTGTAGTATAGGGGGGCCACTTGGCGCAGTCCTTTTTTTGGCGACTAAAACCAGTCGCCAAGGTACTTTTTTCGGGATTATTTATTATTATTTCAAAATGAATTCGATATCTCACTATGACATTTAGAAAAAATTCGCCAAATCCGAAGAAAAATCGCTAAATTCAAAGTGGCCCCCCTATACTACACTTGAACCGTCAAACGTTTGTTCGAGCACTTAGGTGATATAGTATCATAATACAATGTACACCTAAAAATTTAAGCTTAAAGTATAATTTATAAAAACAGAAGTTTCCAATTAAATCAATAAACTTCAAGAAAAAAAAAATTTTTCCGAATTTAAGAAAACACGACAGTTTTGCAATACACATAAACCACACACCTTGCCAAATACTTTCAAAGGGGAACAAACGAATGTATAACAAATATTTTACAAAGTATAAAATTGCAATAAAGTAATTTTTTTTCTGGTAAATTAGAATGTGTGGGTGGGATCGCTCTTATTTTCAATTCTTACGTTAGCAGAAAAACGCAAATTTAGTTTGAAAGGTAAATTCGGTCGTTTAGATGTATACTTCCTTCTTCAAATCGATCCCAATTATGTTCTTGTATGGTTTTGTCTGCAGTTGCTACTGCAGCGCCACAGAGTTATATCATATGATAAATGTTTTTCGAATTAAAAATAATAATTCTAAAACAATACGTTTAGATCCACTTTATTTATCATACTAAATAATAATAAATAATTATATATTGTTAAATTTACGAAACTGTAAGAAAATAAGGTGAAAAAAATAAATAAAAAATGTAGCACTTAAAAAATCATTCTAAATTTGGACAAAGGCTAGTTGTAAGCGTATTAAAACATCATCTAATGTAATATGTGCAGGATGGATTAGCACAACGATTACAAACTTTCAGGACAGATTGAGTACACCTAGACGATGTGAAATCATAAAACAATGCATGGTTGGAAACGCTTTCCTGACTCAGTAGTGACGACACAAAACACAAGACATGACATGAATCAGAGAAGAAAGCATGCTTATTATCCTTATTACAGTAAAAAGCTAACATTAAAGGGAGAATGATCGGCATCAATTAGGCGTTCAAGATTACGACCCTGGCACGTGATGCAATTTCACTTCTCTGGCGCATCGAACATCGAATGTTAGCGAAAATACCGGGCATGTCCCTGACTTTCCCAACAGCTGCCACGATGCGCGCAACAAGGTCCTCAGATATAATAGTTACTAGATGTACCCCCATAAGAAGTAATCAAAACAAGAAAGGCAGTGCCGATTTAAGCTCATTTCCAACCTTAGGCGCAGATGATCTATAGGTCCCCTAGACACAGGAGGATCGAAATTTATAACCAGAAAATCTCGTTTAGTCCGACTTATCCGGGCCCGTGGGTACCCACCCCAAGTGCCCAATAAAAAAAACCAGTACTGAAGAGAGGTATGGTCATCGAGTACACCGATGCACTGAATAATCAATCCTTCGGTTTATGTAGCGCCATCCATCGAGTACACCAGCCAAAGACTTCCCTGCATTTTTGATGTTTTAAGAATAATAAACATATTTCCCCACTTATTCATATCCTGTCTTTCTTGTGTTTTGAGTCATCAATAACGCGCGAGGAAAGCGTTTCTGGCCATGTGATATGTAATTCCTCATCGTCTAGATGTACTCCAATTTGCTCTGAAAGTCCATTACCGCTGTACTGACACACCCTGTATTTTAAAATGTATTATCACTATTCTCTTCTCTGTTTACTAATTTTATGCTTTGATACTGTAGCACAAATATCTGCTGTAGTTAATTCTACACTTTAAAGTCTATAATTTTGCTTACACTTATATAAATACAAGAAAATTTATATTCCGAATTATTATTAAAGTATTTATATATATATTACATCACACACACGTGAAAAAAATTATTCGCTTTCGCGCGTGCACTGCGCTGATTCACTACACATATTTTAAATTAAATATAAAATAGATTACACCACACATTAAATGGCTAGGACTAAGATAAAAAGGAATTTTATTAGAGCGTTCTCCATACGCTCTTACTCTCTCGACGTTTACACATACACTGCACTACACACACTAGCGCCCTCTCGCGACAAATATTCACTTGTTGCTATGGGCGGCTCAAAATTTATTTGTTCAACACCGAACATCCACCCCCGGGTTGAATGACACATTCAACAATTTTCAAATAACACAATAATACACAAAACCAATGTTACACACACAATACAAGCCAATAATACACAATACAGAAAAAACTAATACACAACACAGAAAACACTAATACTCAATAAAAGTAATATCGTTCAATAAACGAAAGGTAAAGTACTCAAACACACAAAATTGAATTGAAGAAAAAATACACAATTCTGAAATTTTCACATACATTATTCACTTGGAAAAGATAAAATACAAAGTTTAGTTATTGGACGTTTAAAAATTCCATTTTTAGTTTTCACTAACACTTCTCTAATTTTATTATCTTTACCATGATACACTTCAAGAATTCTACCAAGAGGCCAATTACAAACAGGTAAATTATCTTCTTTCAGAATTACTATATCATGTATTTCTACATTATTCTTTTCAAAATACCATTTATTTCTATTCTGAAGTGTACTCAAATAATTATTTGACCAACGTTTCCAAATCTGTTGCACAATTTTTGTTTGTTTTTGCCACACTTTTAACCTGTTATTAGACACTCCAGTTTCGACCAACCAGGAAATGATCAGGGGTCAAAGTGTCAAATATCCCACTCAACACATTCTTCACACAAAAATTACACAAATTACTCTCGTAATTATTAATAATTTCTCTACGTCTTTTAACTCTAATTTTGTGCCAACAGCATTGGTTGTGTTGTCTAAAAATACATGCTTTGATCTTTCTCGTCTACTAAGATATCGCTTTAAAGCTGCAAATGAAAGCTTTACTAGATAAATCCAACTATTACTAGGTGACACGCCTTTGTCACCATGCACACGAAAATGCACACATAGACTTTATTTAAGACGCATTTTCTTAAATTAGGATACTTAATCCAGAGATTCCACAAAAAAATCTATTTCCACTTTGCTTAAAGGAAAACTCTGAGAAATTCTCTCGGCAGGCAATTGACCCATTAATTTGTGAACAAGTAACGGGTTTTGCCTTAAAAACACTATATTAACAAAAAACACATAAGTAAATACAAATCAGCACATTCACATAAAAAGTATCACTAAGGGTTATCTTAAAAATGTTGAATAATAAGGAAAATATTGTTTACATACAAAGAAATGCACATAGGAAAATTCTCCAAATCTAATTAAGTAGTAGTTTAGAAAGATACTTAACTTTTCCTCACTCTTTACATTAATGTAGTACACAAGTGAAGAAACCAAAATTATACTTTACTATAAAATATCAAACTTCACAATAGCTTTACTGAATTAATTCTAAGAGTACATATATAAACACTAAATACGTATATAAATTCCATAATAGACAGTTTCTTAGTAAATTATGAAAAACACGGGAGTCAAACGTCCATTTCCGCTCCTGTATCAACTGGTGGTGCAAAGAAGGGGGCATTCGGCGCTGTCTCTCTCCTTTAGTTTTCTCCATGTACTCTTAAGAGCTCCGGTCATTTTTGAGAACGGATCCGATTTCACCTCTTAACGTTTCACCAGCTGGCGTCCACCGAAGGGGAAAGAGGGTCTCCCTCTTGTAAATTTTCTCTTCATCTCTTCCGTCCCACAACGCGGGGGTCACGGCTTTTCTCTCATACCACAAATCACCATGAATAGGCACCTTCGGTTTGGCTAGCCGTTTAAAAACACTATTTTGAAGTTTTGGAGA